>SJYX01004587.1:49750-95142 GCA_006410675.1 Oreotragus oreotragus | reverse complement strand
TCTTGAGAGTCCCTTGGACTGCAAGGAGATCCAATCAGTCCATTCTAAAGGAGATCAGTCCTGAGTCTTCATTGGAGGGACTGATGTTGAAGTTGAAACTCCAGTACTTTGGCCACCTGGTGCGGAGAGCTGACTCATTTGAAAAGACCCTGATGGTGGGAAAGATTGAGGACTGGTGGAGCAGGGGACAACAGAGGATGAGATGGTTGGATAGCATCACCGAGTCAATGGAGGTGAGTTTGAGTAGACTCTGGGAGTTGGTCATGGACAGAGAGGCCTGGCGTACTGTGGTCCATGGGGTAGCAAAGAGTTGGACAGGACTGAGTGATTGAACTGAACTGAATAGAACTGTAAGAGTCTCAAGCCTGCAGTGATAGAAACATGGCTTCAAATGCAGACAGATATCCCAGATATCCTAAATTAAGGAAGTTAGTGCTTTTCTATGTGTAGGAGTATCCAGGAGTCTGGGCTCAGTGGAATCATTTCTTTGCTATGCACTTGAGCTTTCTGAGGCCAGCATCCCTTGTTTTCACATCCTGAGTTTCCTCAGGGCTCATCATGGGGAGTTGCTGCAATCTGATGTCTGCTAGAAGGCATGTATTCTTTCCTCCCTGAGTTTCCTCAGGGTTCACTGGTTCACCATTGGTGATGGCTACAATTATTGATGACTGTGACATCCTTTGTTTGTCAATATGACAGGAAATATTCCACTTCTCACCCAGAACCTGGACAGTTCCTTGTATGAAGAATGTAGTCAATTTTTGTTTCCTTGCTGAACTGAATGGAGACAGTAGAATTACTATTCTAGAAAATTAATTAGAATTATATGGGAAAATAACGGGCTCCATTGACGGGAAGATTGGGAAACATCAAGTTGTATCTAAATACATTGTTTGAAAACAGGATTTAAAAAACCCTTTGATTTTCTAATGTGCATGATTTGGCTATATATCTCTTCACAGAGAACCTCAGAGGACTAATGTTCATTGTGCAGAAGTTGAGAAACAGAAATAGGCTACAGGTCCTGGAGGGAGTGGGAAGAAACTGTCTGCCCACAGGGTGTCTTTCTTGCCCAAGGCTGGCTGGCAGTCTCTGCAAGACCTTGTGTGCTGTGTGCTAAGTCACTTCAGTTGTGTTTGATTCTGTGACCCTATGGACTGTAGCCCACCACACTGCTCTGTCCATGGGATTCTCCAGGCAAGAATACCAGAGTGGTTTGCTATTTTCTTCTCCAGGGGATCTTCCTGACCTGGGGAGCGACTCCATGTCTCTTACATCTCCTGCATTGGCAGGTGGGTTCTTTACCACTAGTATCACCTGGGAAAGACCATACAGGTTGCCATTTCCTGGGAAGATTCACCAGCAGCCCATGGTCTGACATTCAGGCTCTTAAAAGTGGTTGGTCAGTCTAAGGATATGGACTATCTGTCAAGCATTGACTCACATTAACCTGCCGGATAAACATTGTTCAGAATTTGTTCATTTGTCATAAGCATTCTCATTTCAGGTGGAATTTACCGTACGCATTGATTCAGTTATGTAAGCTTTTGCTTCTTTGTCTGATCTACAGGCAAAGTCAAATTATAATGATAAGGCTGTTGAGAAGCCTGAATCAGAAACAGTGGGGAATTCCTCAACTGACTGATTTAAAGAGCCGTCCACAGTTAGACTGTCTCCTTCCTTTTTCCCTTTCTCCTTCTCATTTATTCATCAACAGTACTTCTTGGAAACCAATAATGTGAGGCAGAGAGCACTGAGGAGAACTTTCCTAACTCTCAGTCACTAATATTCTGCTTCTGGTCACGTGATCTTAAAAAAAAATGTATTTATTTATCTTTGGCTGTGCCGGATCTTCGTCACTGCTCTCCAGCTTTCTCTGCACAGCAAGTGGGGGCCACTCTCCAGTTGCAGCAAGAGGGCTTCTCATGCTGGTGGCTTCTTGTGAGCAGGAGCACTAGGGCATGTGGGCTTCAGTGGTTTCAGCACACAGGCTCAGTAGCTGTGGTCCTTACTGGCCACACAGCGTGTGGAATCTTCCTGGATCAGGGCTTGAACCCTTGTACCCTGCTCTGGTAGACAGAGTCTTAACCACTTGACCCCCATGGAAGTCCTAGCCATGTGATCTTGGTGGGGTGATTTAACTTAGTGCTGCCACATCCTCCTGCATAAGAGCACCCACTCCAACCAGGTTAAGGAAATTATTGTATGCAGATGACTCAGACTAGCACCTGGCACCGATGGCCTGCATACCTCTTTAATGTGCACATAGATTAGCTAGCCTGCACCTTTTAAATTTTATTTTTTATGCACATCAGGAAATTGAGTTCCAAACGATTAATTGCTTTGCCCTAGGTCAAACCCAGTTAATAAGTAGCAGAGTTTGTTCAGGATCGTGTTGTAAAATCTACTGTTTATTTTAGAAAGTCATGGATTTTGGCATCCTGGGGGAAGAAATAAAACATAATAGTTATATGGTTTCTCATTTCCCTTTAACAAATTCTGTACAAATGAAGAATGGACTCTAATTTCTATGTTTACCATCAACTTTTGATGGATTTTGTCATTTTCCATATTTATCTCCTATAATTTGGACCTCCCTCAAAAGACATCTTAACAAATGAGATCAATTTTGTTCTCATTTTTTTTTTTAAATTTTAAAAAAGAAATTATAGTCATCTCAGACTCATGTTCTTAGGGAGGAAGCAGCACATTTGGCAATTTCCATTGCTTCTGGTTGTGATCAGATTGAATTTCAGGCAGTCATCTTCAAGCTATGCCCTAATTAAGATGAACAGATATTGTCAGCCGGCCTGTTTAATCAGTTTCCCATCTGGCATAATCATGTTTATGAGCAGGATCTGCTTTTTCTTGGCTTTGGAAGTAGCTAAAATTAACAGAACAAAGCAATCACAATTCCTAAGGTGAGAATCAGGGTCCACTCTTCACCTATAGTCCTAGACGGGAAAGCAGAATTTCAAGCTACAGAATTAAGTGTATGTGATATTTGCATTGCTGGACTCTCCAAAGGCTCATGGCATCCATCCATGCATCCACCTTCCACCCATAATCCATCTATATTTCTGTTTACATTCTCTTCCAATAAATATCCCTTGAGCCCCTCATATATACTGGACTCTCTATGACCCAGGGCATACTGTAATGAAAAAGAGAGTATTCCTGCTCTCAAGAAGCTCTTGGTGTAATGAAAAAAGTATCAAAAACATATACATAGATCTGAAAAGTAAAGTGTACTGTTATTTAGAGGGGGGTAGCATATGAAAAATTCTTGCATTGAAAATAATTGTCTATACAGTTTTGTATTCTGTCTCTAAGAATGGTAATTGTGCCAAAGGAGGGTATAGAAGTTGACCTTTGTCACACTACTTCTTCAAAGTAACAGGCTTTTGATAAATTATTTGTATCTCTATGATGGATGGTGTTTTATTGATTGCCTGACTAAACAAAAAACCAGAAACACTGAGAGAGAGATTTCAAGTTAACACAGGTATGAGTGAGCTAATACTACTACTTTCTATCAAGAGAACAATTTGGGCGTCAGAAAAATAAAATCTATGGGAATGTTTCTGCATATCTTCTATAAGCTATTTGGATCTCAGCTGCCAGTGTGACAGCTCTTATAATGTAAACAAAGGCAGGAAAGATACTAAAATGTGCTCTTTGGTTCAATCATGGCCTCAATGTTATATTTCACAAGGGGGTTAGTTAAAGTTCTGTTAATAGGAGACTTAGGCAACTAGATCATGTTGTTTTAGGAAGAAAATGAATAGTTAGTTGCTAAGGCATGGTGTGTTGCTCAGTGGACTTAAAAAATATGCATAACCTAAAAGTTGAGAGTTTTGTTTTGTAATTGTTTAGGGCTTTGAATTCAGGAGGCAGCATCTCAAGTAACCCTGAGAGAACTGCTTTGAGGAGGTAAGGGGAAGAGTCAGGTTATGTAGAAGTTTTGCCACAAAGGGAAAATTGTCTGAACATCAAATGTTTATCATTAATTAAAGAAAATAAGATATCCTAAGTTAAGAAATTTGTCAGTTTTCTGTGTATGGGAAGATGTAAGGGTCTGGGCTCACTGAAATCATTCCTTTGATATGCACCTCAGCCATCTGGGGCCAGTGTTTTCACATCCTGAGTCTCCTCAGGGCTCTTGGAGGGAATGACTGCAGTCTGATGGCTGCTAAATGGCAGGTACCCTTTTCTTCCTGAGATCCTTCAGGGTTCACCAGCTCACCAACTCCCCTGTGGTGGTTGCAGTTGTTGATGACTGTGACCTCCTTTGTTTACTGATATGGCGGGAAATATTCCATTTCTGTTTTTAGAAGATTTCAGTTGACACTGGCTTCACCCTTTACTGGAGGAGAGAATGAAATGGGATAGGAGTTCCCATCTTCTTTCTCTCATCCTCAGTGTTCACACCTTCTCTTCTCTCTGTGAGCTGGGCAGAAGGAAGCCTCCGTTATGATACGAGGAAAGACCTATGAGATTAGAATTCCTTCCCTAAGTAAAAAGGGTTGGAGTTTCACACAAGAATGGGGGGGTGACACCTCCATATGGTGACTTGACTTGTGAGTAGAGGAAGAAGACAAGAACAGGGAACAGTAAGAGGGTCACTGAGAAGAGGGGTGATAAGGAGCTAGAACATACTTATCAGAACAACTAACAAAGGTCCCAACTGTAAGCCCTTAGACACCTGCTTGAACTGTGGTGTTGGAGAAGACTCTTGAGAGTCCCTTGGACTGCAAGGAGATCCAACCAATCCATTCTAAAGGAGGTCAGCCCTGGGATTTCTTTGGAAGGAATGATGCTAAAGCTGAGACTCTAGTACTTTGGCCACCTCATGAGAAGAGTTGACTCACTGGAAAAGACTCTGATGCTGAGAGGGATTAGGGACAGGAGGAGAAGGGGACGACCGAGGATGAGATGGCTGGATGGCATCACTGACTCAATGGATGTGAGTCTGAATGAACTCTGGGAGTTGGTAATGGACAGGGAGGCCTGGCGTGCTGTGATTCGTGGGGTCGCAAAGAGTCGGACATGACTGAGCAACTGAACTGAACTGAACTGAACTAGGAAAGTATAAGTAATTCTGACCAAGTCATCGCCTTTTGTCTCTGTTGCCTGGGTGGTTGACTGAATCATTAGTAAAAGAACAGCTTCTACATCTGTTAGCGTTCTGTCTCTCTTTCTTCAAGGAGGAGAGTGTGGGATTATCCAAAAATGAAGCTGCTACAGATAGCATGTAGGATTGAAAGGTTGTTGTTGAGTTACGACGCCGGGATTCTTGGCCCCCGGAGAAGAATTCAATCCAGGGCCAGAGACGAGGCTTGATCGCTCAGAGCTTTTGTGTAATAAAGTTTTATTAAAGTATAAAGGAGATAGAGAAAGCTTCTGACATAGGCATCAGAAGGGGGCAGAAAGAGTACCCCCCTGCTAGTCTTTAGCTGGATGTTATATAGTCACCAGCAGTCTGTTAATGAAAGAAAGGAATGTCTCAAAACTTAGAATGGCACCAGGCCCCTCACCCATAAGATGTATTTTGGGATAACCTTGGCTCCAAATGGTTTATCTCGGGCCATAAAATGATTAACTTGAATCTTGAAGAAGGGCAGATCACCATACAAATAGTTTCATTTACATAGATTAGAGGAACAATATCAGAGTATAACATACTGGTTTATCAAGTAGGTTGAGTCCAAAAGGCAGAACCGACCTGAAGACAGAGTTTGGGGTAAATGCATAGTACATTAGCATAGCTTATGATAAACACTTCCATAAGAAAAAGGCATTGGTTAACTTCAGGTGAAACCAGTTATCATTATGGCAACACAGAATTTTAAGAGAAACCTCCTTTTAAATTTGTATAGAGAAGGAAAAAATATCGCTAGTTTGTTTCCTCCTGCCGCTTAAGAGAGATAAAATGTCTGACACTTGGAGGCTATTTCCACTGTTTGAAAACCCTTGGCCTTCCTGACTGTTACCCTCTCAGGATCACTTGGTGGTGCTCTGGCGGAGCGAGGCATGGCGAGTGGAAGGGGGAACACAGACCTTCCTCTTGGGGTCACCTGTTTGGAGAAGACCGCCAATCATCATGTGTGCTCCTGGGCAATGCAGACTGCTGGGTGTATTTCCTGGATTCCCCTAACAAACTCTTTCCTATCCAGGGACAGAAATGGGACCTGCCATCTGGTTACATGAAAAAGCACTTTATAATGGTTTAAGTTATTTAAATAAGTGGACTACAGAGGGAGGAAATGAAGTCCTTGGTAGTTGCAGGTGTTGCTCAGCAAATTGAAAGGGGTGTTTGGGGTAGAATTCAAACACTGTAAAGGTGACCAGAAGCTACCAAAAGTAACTGCACATCAAAATTGGCTATTGAGCTGTTGAAAATACAACCGCCTGGGTACTACCCCAAGACTGGCCAAATCAGAGCATCTGGAAGTAGAGGCAAGGAATTTATTTTTTACATAGTGATGCTAAAACACAGCCATATTTGAAACCCTTTGGACTAGATGAGTTTTAGGATAGAAATTCAACTGTGAGATTTTATGTTTCACAGTTAAGAGTATTAAAATTTTTTTGCACAAGGTGAGAGTTGGGAGGTAAGTTTTATTTGAGGCACAATGCTAACTGCAGCCCAGGAGACAGTATTTCAGAGCTCCAAGAAACTGCTCTGAGGAAGTGAGGGCAGAAGCCAGGATATGTAGAACTTTTATACCAAAGCAGGCTTCCCTTGTGGCTCAGCTGGTAAAGAATCTGCCTGCAATGCTGGAGACCTGGGTTCGATCCTGAGCTGGGAAGATCCCCTGGAGAAGGGAAAGGCTATCCACTCCAGTACTTTGGCCTGGAGAATTCCATGGACTATACAGTCCATGGAGTCACAAAGAGTCGGCCATGACTGAGCGACTTTCACTTGGGACATCAAAAAATTACTGTTAATTAAACAAACTAGGTATGTCAAGTTAAAGAATTTAGTGCTTTTCTATATATGGGAAGATCTAACAGATTGAACTCACTGAAATCATTCCTTTGATATGCACCTCACTTATCTGGGGCCAGTATCCTGTCTTTTCACATCCTGAGTTTTTCCTCAGGGCTCAGGGCTACAGTCTGATGGCTGCTAGAAGGCAGGTATTCTTTTCTTCCCATCTCGCTTCAGGGCTCACCAGCCATGGTGACTGCAATTGCTGATGACTCCGACATCCTTTGCTTACTGATATGGCAGGAAATATTCCATTTT
Source organism: Oreotragus oreotragus (assembly GCA_006410675.1). Classification (NCBI taxonomy): domain Eukaryota; kingdom Metazoa; phylum Chordata; class Mammalia; order Artiodactyla; family Bovidae; genus Oreotragus; species Oreotragus oreotragus. Next base: position 87,890 of record SJYX01004587.1, on the reverse strand, counting down.
TTGAAAAAACAACTGTAATCTTGGAAGCTTGATAAACTTTAACTGCCACTCTATATGTTGGATCACTTTTTAAGGCCTGGTCCTTAATATCTCATAGACATTGGGTGTTTTACCGCATGGTGAAGGATAGTCACAGCAAGGGCAGTTGCATTTCAGTTATTACCTGCTGATGCTGGCTGGTAGACCTGTTGAGTGACCTGGTGCGTGGGTTCCCAAAGACCTACAAACAAGCTGTAAAAGAATTCTGGAATCTTTTCCGGGACACTGAGAGCTGTGTATATAACAGCACCATCTGGTACCAATTATCTTTCTTCTTTGTGTGGGCTGAGGTCAGCAGTGAGGGANAGACCTGTTGAGTGACCTGGTGCGTGGGTTCCCAAAGACCTACAAACAAGCTGTAAAAGAATTCTGGAATCTTTTCCGGGACACTGAGAGCTGTGTATATAACAGCACCATCTGGTACCAATTATCTTTCTTCTTTGTGTGGGCTGAGGTCAGCAGTGAGGGAAAAATATGATGAGGAAGACAAAGGTGTACAAGATAAAGTGATGTAATACAAGCATTTTCAACACTGACACCCCCATGTTGGTGCCAGGCACGCATGGGGCAGAGAGCCTTAGTAACCGGCCATTTTATAAAGGGCAAAACTTTTCTTTCTCTCTGAGGCCATTTTATACTTGTCACCAAGAGAAGGCTCTTAAAGGACAGATCTAGTGTGAACCCCAAAGTGATGGGATGCAGAATAGGAGAACAAGCTGTACAGTTTAGCACATGGGCTTAAGGATTTGTTTTTGGACACTTCCTCACATTTGCATCAATGTTAGTTACAATCCAACTTGCTTCTCATACTCTTGCCTCCATGAAACATGCTACAAAAGCTAGCCTTCAATCGATCAGGCATCAACCCATCACATCACTTCTTTCCTTCCTAAAATATTTCAAAGGTTCTTCATTGCTAAAAGGACAAAGCTCAGCTCCTTAGCCTGAATACTTCCCTAGATTGGTCTACAACTCTGCAGTTTTCATGCCCCATACTTGAGCTATAAGTCCTTAGTATCCTGGACAAACTTTCTTGGGCTTTGCCTGCTTGGTTTTGCCCATGGAACTTATTCTATTCACATCTCCTGACTATCTAGTGATTCTCTAGACTTCTGCTGAAGTTCTTCACAATTTTCCCTCTGATTCTCCACCCCCAAACAGAGTTGATCTCCAGGCTTGGGCTACTGTTCTATCTAGAACATAAATTTGTGTGTAATTGACTATACTTTGCAATTATTGCTTTATATAATCAGTAATTGTTTTATTTTAAAAATCTTTTTATTCAAATGACAACCCTCAGAAGAGGAGTTCAGTTCAGTTCAGTCACTCAGTCATGTCTGACTCTTTGCGACTCCATGGACTGCAGCATGCCAGGCCACCCTGTCCATCACCAACTCCCAGAGTCTACCTAAACTCATGTCCATTGAGTCGGTGATGCCATCCAACCATCTCACCCTCTGTTTTCCCCTTCTCCATCTGCCCTCAATCTTTCCCAGCATCAGGGTGTTTTCCAGTGAGTCAGCTCTTCACAACAGGTGGCCAAAGTATTGGAGTTTCAGCTTCAACATCAGTCTTTCCAATGAACACCCAGGACTGATCTCCTTTAGGATGAACTGGTTGGATCTCCTTGCAGTCCAAGGAACTCTCAAGAGTCTTCTCCAACACTACAGTTCAAAAGCATCAATTCTTCAGTGCTCAGCTTTCTTTACCATCCAACTTTCACATCCGTACATGAGCACTGGAAAAAGCATAGCCTTGACTAGATGGACTTTGTTGGCAAAGTAAAGTCTCTGCTTTTTAATATGCTGTCTAGGTTGGTCAGAATGGGAGAGAATAACAGCAAATGAAAAAATTGACAAAGCTCCTACAACTCACTACCAGAAAAAAAAAAAACAATCCAATAAAAAAATGGGTAAAAAATCTAAACAGATATTTCTCCAATGACATACAGATGGTTAACAAACACATGAAAAGCTGCTCAACATCACTCATTATTCCAGTCCAGTTCAGTCGCTCAGTCGTGTCCGACTCTTTGCGACCCCATGAATCGCAGCACGCCAGGCCTCCCTATCCATCACCATCTCCCGGAGTTCACTCAGACTCACGTCCATCGAGTCCGTGATGCCATCCAGCCATCTCATCNGCTCCATCCCCACCTTCAAATCACCCTGGATCCACCAGGGCTGGACCCTGGCAGTCACCCCCTTTGCCTCCTGCCTACCATCTTTCCCAGCATCAGTGTCTTTTCCAGTGAGTCAGCTCTTTGCATCATGTGGCCAAACTATTAGAGCTTCAGCATCAGTCTTTTCAACGAATATTCAGTTACTACCATTCAAGAATATAAAGGATTTTGACACCAAATTATTGGTTAGTATGCTAACCAAGAAGTTCTTAAAGCAAATTAGAACCAGAGAAAGAGTTTCCCAACTTGCAGAAACTGTGCAGAAGTTTAAGGAGCAGCTGGGAAAAAGGGATCATCTATAATGTAGCTCTCAGACCTCAGAGTGCACACTCCGCTCAGATAAGAAAAAAATCATTCTTACTATTTTCTAGGGAGAAATACATTTAATTTTCTTTCCCCCCCAACTAACACTGAATATGTAAGGTTACTAGACTATATTTCCAACTTCTTTTTTCCTTTTGAAGATTTTCTAGGCATGGTAGGAGGCATCTCTGGGTTCCTGCCAGNGACCTCAGAGTGCACACTCCACTCAGATAAGAAAAAAATCATTCTTACTATTTTCTAGGGAGAAATACATTTAATCTTCTTTTCCCCCCAACTAACACTGAATATGTAAGGTTACTAGACTATATTTCCAACTTCTTTTTTCCTTTTGAAGATTTTCTAGGCATGGTAGGAGGCATCTCTGGTTCCTGCCAGGCTTCATGAGGGTTTCACGCCAGGACTGATTGGTATAATATGTACAATGACTGGAGGGCAGGTTGTATTCTACCTGCATGCTGCAAATGCTCATTAAATGTTCAACACAAACAACATCAAAAAGGTGTTCTCCCTATCACACCATTGGTACAAATCTGGTGAATCAGATTGGATATTTCAAGAGCATTCATCTAAACTGCACGTTTTTTGGTGAGCAACAAATATGTATGTAGCTTGATAGGTCAGGCATTTGAGCCAAAAGGGCATGTTTCATTGCAGTTAATACATAGATTCTTGTATTCTTTATCTGAGGGGGAAGCTGGTCAGGAAGTAGTATAATAAGATCATAGAATATTAGATTTTCAAAGAAACTTAATTTTCATCTGATCTGAATATCATTTTATAAACGGGAGCAATGATTTGTTTAAAGTCACGTAGCTGGTAAAACTAGTACTAGAACCAAGGTCTGTTCTTTTTCTTATGATCATTCTTATGTTTTAGTGAAACTTTATTTTTACTAATACCTCATTCAGATTAGTCACATAGTGATTATTATTAATCGTCATACTGCTTTGATTTACTCATATATTTACCTTTTTATTTTCAGTTCTTATTATTTCTTACATACCACTGCTAGCGTCTCATTTTAATTCCTAATGACCCAAGTATAATCCTTAAATTGGAGCTCTGTTAGTGAGGATATGTTGATGATAAACTTTTCAAAATGTGCCTGAAAGTATCTTTATTTTATCTTAATTATTAAAAGATTGCTTAGCTGAGTGTGGGATTTTGAATAAAGAATTTTATCTTGAGCCTAAGAGACTGATCTTTTACTTTCAGCATTTAAGAAGCATTATTTCACTGCTGTCTTGTCTTTATTGTCACTATTGAGAAGCCTGCTGTTATTCTAATCGCAATTCTTTCATACAGAACTGTCTCTTCTCTTTGGTTATTTTTAAGATTTTATCTTCATCTTGGGGCTCTACAGTTTCACTATGATGCATTTAGATGAAGATTTTGATTTTGTTTAGCCTGCTTGCTAGTCTGTGTGCTTTATCAAAGTATGAACATCTTTCATCAATTATGGAAAATTATGGAAGATATTCTTTCAATTTACTTTTATGTCTTCTATCGNATTTAGATGAAGATTTTGATTTTGTTTAGCCTGCTTGCTAGTCTGTGTACTTTATCAAAGTATGAACATCTTTCATCAATTATGGAAAATTATGGAAGATATTCTTTCAATTTACTTTTATGTCTTCTATCGACTCTTACTTTCTACTACTATTATTAGATATATATATTAAAGTTTCTGTTCTGTCTTCCACATTTCTCTAAAACTTTCACATATTGTGTTTCTTTAGTTTCTTCCAAATTCTAGCTCCCCGTTTCATAATTTTCTCTTCACCTATGTCTAATACACTGCTTCAGTCCTCTACTGAGCTTAATTCTAGTTAACTATGGTTTCATTTTTAGAAACTTAATTTGTTTCATTTTCTAATTGTTCTGATGATTTTTATTGTCATTCTTTCCTTGTGATTTTTTCCTACTTTTATCTTTTTAATAATTTTTAAACACATATTTTGATAGAGCCCTATTGTTCTATAAATTTGGGTTCTAGGGTGCTAAATTTTGTGATATCGTACCTATTTCTTTCTGATTTTTTAATTTCATGTTATTTCTGTATTTTCTTTATTGTAATCCTTCACTGAGAGCTCACTTTAAGCGGGGATTATTAATTTTGTTGGAACTGAATGCAGTCTTATTTGAGAAAATGTTGCAAAAAAGTAATTCTACATTTGTTTGTGCCAGATACACTGGGAGTTTTCCTGTTACATAATCAGTTTAATGTTGAGCTCTCAGCATTGGTATTCCTACCCTACAGAAACTAAAATCTTTGGAAATGCAGAAAAATTCATTTAAACTCTGTTCTAGAAGAGAATTAGAGTGAGGGAGGAAGGGTAAATGGGTCATTTCAAAAAATATGGAGATCTACCAGATGCATTTCTAGTTCTTTTGCATAGAGAACTGAGCTCATTAGTATCCAGCATATTAAATTCTGAAAAATCTGAAGGGAAGACAGACTCATCCTTGCCAAAATGAGTCTTCATTCCAACACTGACAACAAGTAGCAGCTTGTATTCCAAAGCACGCAGAGCTGGAAAAGCCATGTTCTGTACTTAACTCTCCCCAAATGTTCAAGCTGCTCTTCCCTTTATTGAAACTGAGTGCACAAGGCATTCAGTGGCTAGCATCTTAGAACTGTAAGTTCTAATTTCCTACTACAACTCTTGTTGGCCTCCTGAAGGTACACTTGGTTGCCTGGCAATACCTCTCAGGTGGGATTAGATGTAGGTATCTGTGGCTCCCATAGCAAGGAACTAAGTTAAAAGTTTAAGGCTATGTTCTACTGGTTCTTGTTTGACATTAAGCATGACAGTAATAATTAACATTTACTAAGACTATATGTGAGCCAGGCTCTATGTAAATACTTTATATTATGTCATTTAATCGTTCCAAATCTCCTAGTTCCTCTACAAACCCGAAAAACATGACTTGGAGGGTTTAATAACTTGCACATGGTCATAGACTTTTGGAATCTAAATTTACACTCAGGCAATCTGATCCCTGAATCATACTCTTAAGCTCAATGTGTGTTGCCGCTACTGCTATTGATACTTCTTATTCTAGCAAGTAATAGAGACAAACATTTTAAGGCAATAAAGAGCTATCTTCAGAGTCATATCAGCATTTTTAAACATGTTAATGTTCTGTAACCATTTCAATTTCAACATTTGTTCTATTTTCCCAAATGTCACTGAGTGAATATATACACTTTCCAGAAAGCACTTGTTCCCAGAGGCTGCTGAGAAGTATTTTGTTGGTTAGGATGTCCTGGATTTCAGTTTGAAAGATGGTTTTCCTAATGCTTCTCAATCGTTGCAGAATTTTAAAATAATACTTAAAGGAGATAAGCTCTTTGTTGGCAGGTGTTAGCTCTCCCAGTATTTTCTTATTCTAGCAAGTAATAGAGACAAACATTTTAAGGCAATAAAGAGCTATCTTCAGAGTCATATCAGCATTTTTAAACATGTTAATGTTCTGTAACCATTTCAATTTCAACATTTGTTCTATTTTCCCAAATGTCACTGAGTGAATATATACACTTTCCAGAAAGCACTTGTTCCCAGAGGCTGCTGAGAAGTATTTTGTTGGTTAGGATGTCCTGGATTTCAGTTTGAAAGATGGTTTTCCTAATGCTTCTCAATCGTTGCAGAATTTTAAAATAATACTTAAAGGAGATAAGCTCTTTGTTGGCAGGTGTTAGCTCTCCCAGTATTATCTGGGACAGGGTGACTGAATGATAAAGAATTAACTTATATTTAGTCATTCAGCTTCCAAATCTAAACATCACCGCACATAAATTTCCTCATGTTTTCTTCATCCGTTTAACCTTGTGCAATGGCTTGTGTGATGGAAAATGGTGTGCCACAAACAGCAGTTGAGGCAGTTTATAGCAAAAATAGTGTACTTTTCAGAGAAAGAAATAAATGAAGCAAATTCCATTTTATAAAAATGAGTGTTTTTTCTATTGTAAAAGCCCATGGTTATTCAAAAAATTTTGGAAAATGTAGAAAATGACTCCAGTTCTTTGCAGAATTTTAAAATAATACTTAAAGGAGATAAGCTCTTTGTTGGCAGGTGTTAGCTCTCCCAGTATTTTCTGGGACAGGGCGACTGAATGATAAAGAATTAACTTATATTTAGTCATTCAGCTTCCAAATCTAAACATCACTGCACATAAATTTCCTCATGTTTTCTTCATCCGTTTAACCTTGTGCACTGGCTTGTGTGATGGAAAATGGTGTGCCACAAACAGCAGCTGAGGCAGTTTATAGCAAAAATAGTGTACTTTTCAGAGAAAGAAATAAACGAAGCAAATTCCATTATAAAAATGAGTGTTTTTTTCTATTGTAAAAGCCCATGGTTATTCAAAAAATTTTGGAAAATGTAGAAAATGACTCCAGTTCTTCCAGAAAGACAATCACTGTTAGTAGATTCATATATTTCCGCCTTGTCTCTTTTGTTTGGTTTTGTGTTTTTATCTTTGAGAGTTATAAACATACCATAGAATCAGAGCTGTTTAGAGTTTTGTTTTGCCTAATATTATAAAAGTGTTTTTTCCAATTATTCCCTATCCGGATACACACACACTGCTGTTGAGCATGGGGGTAGAGAGTAACATGGGCTTCCCAGGTGGCACTCGTGGTAAAGAACCCGCCTGCCAATGCGGGAGACATAAGAGACATGGGTCTGATGCCTGGGTCAGGAAGATCTCCTGTAGGAAGGCACGGCAACCCACCCTGGTATTCTTGCCTGGAGAATCCCATAGACAAAGGAGCCTCGTGGGGGCTACAGTCCATAGGGTCACAGAGTCAGACACAACTGAAGTGATTTACTATACACAGCGGTAAACAAGATAAAAATGTAGGCAAGGCAGACATTAAACAAATAAATGTGAACTATAGTTTCAGGTAGTGATATGCATCCCTGCATTAAAACAACTAAAATGNCGGCAACCCACCCTGGTATTCTTGCCTGGAGAATCCCATAGACAAAGGAGCCTCGTGGGGGCTACAGTCCATAGGGTCACAGAGTCAGACACAACTGAAGTGATTTACTATACACAGCGGTAAACAAGATAAAAATGTAGGCAAGGCAGACATTAAACAAATAAATGTGAACTATAGTTTCAGGTAGTGATATGCATCCCTGCATTAAAACAACTAAAATGAGGTAAGGATGTGAAGTGGGGCTGGGTCCACTGGACATGATCTCAGAGAGACAGCAATGCGTGATCCTGAAGAAAGATATTAGTGCCCTGCCCTCACTCCAGTACTCTTGCCTGGAAAACCCCATGGACAGAGGAGCCTGGTGGGCTGCAGTCCATGGGGTCGTGAAGAGTCGGACATGACTGAGCGACTTCCCTTTCACTTTTCACTTTCATGCATTGGAGAAGGAAATGGCAACCCACTCCAGTGTTCTTGCCTGGAGAATCCCAGGGACGGGGGAGCCTGGTGGGCTGCCATCGGTGGGGTCGCACAGAGTCGGACACGACTGAAGTGACTCAGCAGCAGCAGCAGAAGAGGGGATCAGGTCTCAAATCTGCTGCAGCCATGTANGTGTTCTTGCCTGGAGAATCCCAGGGACGGGGGAGCCTGGTGGGCTGCCGTCAGTGGGGTCACACAGAGTCGGACACGACTGAAGTGCCTTAGCCGCAGTAGCAGCAGCCCAGGTATTGAACCTATGTATCCTGGTAGACATGAACTTGGGAAAACTTTGGAAGACAGTGAAGGACAGGGAGGCCTTATGACCCAGTCCATAGAGTTGCAGAGTCAGACATGACTTAGCCACTCAACAACAACAATCTGGATGAAAACCCAGGAAACCTAGCCACCAGACCTCCAGGGCCTGGCATGTTGCAGTACCTTTGGCCAATTATCTTGCTTCTTTTTTCACACCAGACTGGTCCTAGGACCCTTTGCCACATGTGTGGGCAAAGTTTGCTAAGATGGGTCCCACTTCAGAGGCCTGTGGGAGCATGTCCACACTTGTTATGGGGTGGTGCCTTCTCCCTTTCTGACCCCCAAGGAGCCTTCCCGTGCATGTGCAGACAGGGAAGCCTTCCTGGGCCTCAGGAATGGTCATCTTATCTCTTTGCTTCAGCAGAACTCAGCTTCTGTCACTAGCTTTGTCCTTGGAGTGTCTGGGTGAGGACAAAGCTTCAGCTCTGCTCCACTTGATAATACCAGCTGTCTGGCCCAGGGGGCCATTTTCCTCCTACCTCAGAAGGGCCAGGAAGGTGGAAATGAGTGGAGGTTTGAGTGGATGCAGGAAGTGAGAAGGGAAGAGTCTTTCAGAAAGACTGAGGGAAAGTGCCCTGGTCCAGGGCAGGGACAGGCTTGTCGTTTGCAGGTGTGTGGTGTGAGGCCCAGCTGGGAGAGTGCAGAGAGGTGCATTTGGGAAGGTGAGAAAGGTCTAGTGACACAGGCCCTGGTAGGTGAACATAAGGAGTCTGAATTTTATTTTGAGTGTAAGGGAGTATCTTGGAGGGTTTTGAGCACAGCAGTGATTTGATCTGACCAGTGCTTTCAGAAGGTAATTCTGGTTTCTCTGGGGTGGGCAAGAATGGAAGCATTTAGACCAGTTTCTCAGCTTTGTGAAGCTGCTAGGGACTGAACTGTGTCCCTCACAGATTCATATGTTGAGGTTCTTACTCCCAGTGTGATTGTATTTGCAGATGGGGCTTTTAAGGAGGTGCGTGCACGGATGGATGCTAGGTTGCTTCAGCCATGTCCGACTCTTTTGCAACCCCATGGACTATAGCCCGCCAGGTTCCTTTGTCCACAGATATTCTCCAGGTAAGAATTCTGGAATGGGTTGCCATTTCTTCCTCCAGGGCATCTTTCTGACCCAGGGATCGAAACCGCATTTCTTGTGTGGAGGGAACTAAGATTAAATGAGGTCATTCTGCTGCTGCTAAGTCGCTTCAGTCGTGTCCGACTCTGTGCGACCCCATAGATGGCAGCCCACCAGGCTTCCCCGTCCCTGGGATTCTCCAGGCAAGAATATTGGAGTGGGTTGCCATTTCCTTCTCCAATGCATGAAAATGAAAAGGGAAAGTGAAGTCGCTCAGTCATGTCCGACTCTTAGCAACCCCATGGACTGCAGCCTACCAGGCTCCCCTGCCCATGGGATTTTCCAGGCAAGAGTACTGGAGTAGGGTGCCATTGCCTTCTCCAAATGAGGTCGTGGATGGGACCCTAGTCTAACAGAATGAGGTCCTTATAAGACATTGATAAGAGATACATGTCCTGATAAGAGAAAAGGAGACTAGAACACTCACTTTCTTCCCCCCTAAACAGAGAAATAGCCATGTGAAGACCCAGAAGAAAGGGCATCTGAAAGACAGGAAGAGAGTCCTCACCAGAAACTGAATTGACTGGTACCTTGATCTTGGACTTTCAGCCTTCAGAATTGTGAGAAAATAAATTTCTACTGTTTAAGTCATGTAATCTGTGATATTTTGCTATGGCAGCCAGAGAAGACTAATGCAAAACCTCGTATAAAAAGCCCTTGAGGAGATTTTTTAAAAAATTTGTTTTGTAGATCCCCACTCAATGCATGCGTCAGTGGATGAGGCAGCTGCTAGAACAGCTAAAGCCACCTTGACCTGAACTGTTGGTATTTGTCCCTACCCATGGGGCGGCTAGAGCTCCTGCGCTCTGCACAGGTCAAACCACATCTGAAGATTGTGTGCCTCTCTGGCCACATTTCCAGACAATGGATACAGGGCAATATAAACCATACCCATAGGGGAGAGAATTCCAGAAACCACATTGTGTGTGAAACAGTTCAAGGAACTAAGGATGTCCAAAATGGAGAAAAGGAAGATGGGAGTAGAGAGAAATGTTCTCACCTCCAGGACTGCAAGTATAGTAACAACATCAAGGAGAGGAATATTTTTAAAATTTAATTTTAATTTTGTAGAGTATTTATTTATTTGGGGCTGTACTGTGTGGGATCTTATTGGCCCTCTGCATTGGGAATGTGGATTTTTAACCACTGGGCCACCAGGGAAGTCCCAAGGAGAGGAAATTTTTGGCAATCAGATTTGATGAGGCAGCTGCTAGAACAGCTAAAGCCACCTTGACCTGAACTGTTGGTATTTGTCCCTACCCATGGGGCGGCTAGAGCTCCTGCGCTCTGCACAGGTCAAACCACATCTGAAGATTGTGTGCCTCTCTGGCCACATTTCCAGACAATGGATACAGGGCAATATAAACCATACCCATAGGGGAGAGAATTCCAGAAACCACATTGTGTGTGAAACAGTTCAAGGAACTAAGGATGTCCAAAATGGAGAAAAGGAAGATGGGAGTAGAGAGAAATGTTCTCACCTCCAGGACTGCAAGTATAGTAACAACATCAAGGAGAGGAATATTTTTAAAATTTAATTTTAATTTTGTAGAGTATTTATTTATTTGGGGCTGTACTGTGTGGGATCTTATTGGCCCTCTGCATTGGGAATGTGGATTTTTAACCACTGGGCCACCAGGGAAGTCCCAAGGAGAGGAAATTTTTGGCAATCAGATTTTACCTGAACATGAAAGAGCCTTCTTGTGCAACTATTTAAAACAGAAAAACATTATCTAGGAAAGAAATAATTTCACTGGAACCGACCACCTCAGGACAGATAAATATATAAACTGTTTGTGTTTTATATGAATATTACATAAATATATGAAAAAATATTTGTAAAGTGCCCAGCACAGTGGATTTCTTCTTCCTTTGAGAGGACAGCCATCCTTCGCTACCTGTGCATTGTAAGATGTGAACCAGAAAACAGACTGTTCCTGAGACCAGGCACTGAGGTCATATCACAGAGATAGCTCCACATATTGTGCATGAAATCAAAGAACATTGCTAGGTTCTGAATCTGCTGCACCCTTTATTCAGTTGAGCAGTTCTTGATTTGGAAAGTTTGCCCTCTGGCAAGCAAATATTCACATTATACGAGATGTGTATAAGAGACAGGCACAGTGGATTTCTTCTTCCTTTGAGAGGACAGCCATCCTTCGCTACCTGTGCATTGTAAGATGTGAACCAGAAAACAGACTGTTCCTGAGACCAGGCACTGAGGTCATATCACAGAGATAGCTCCACATATTGTGCATGAAATCAAAGAACATTGCTAGGTTCTGAATCTGCTGCACCCTTTATTCAGTTGAGCAGTTCTTGATTTGGAAAGTTTGCCCTCTGGCAAGCAAATATTCACATTATGGGTTTTGATATTGCTCTTCATATTTGTCAAGTAATGAGTTTATTCCATTTTTAATATTGAAATCATTTTAGGACAAGAATACAAACAAATGAACTTCTGTAAACAAAACAGCATTTTTTTTACAATTATAAATGTAATGTTTGTTCATTGTAGAAAATATAGAAAATAATTACCCAGATTTGATCTCCAACAGACAATCATGGTTAATATTTTAGTGTATTTAATGTCAGTCATTTTTACTATGTAGTATATACATACACATATCCCTATTAAAATTAAAATCATACCATGTACTTTTCACAATATGTGATACATTATGAGCAATGCCCTCTGTCATCAAAAAATTTGAAAATGCAATTTTTTGACAGCTGTGCCTTATTCAGTGCATGAATTTACCACAATCACAATAAAATTTCAACATCTTTCCCTTAATGTTTACAGTGTTTCCAACATTTCACTGTTATAACTACCACTCTGCTCAACATTTTTGTACAAATATGTTTGCATACATCTTTTATTGAGCACAGGTTTAAATAAAGCACAGGTTTAATGGGTCAATGCATCTATTTATTAACTGATTTTTTTCAAATTGGAGGACAATTGCTTTACAATTTTGTGTTGGGTTCTGCCATACAGCAACGTGAATTCTTCATAGAAATTACATCAAATTGCTCTACAAAAAGATTGTAGCAGTTTATACTCCCATTGTTGGTACATAAGGCTGCCAATCTGCCTTACTTCCATCAATTCTAATGTTGTTTTTAAGGATTAATTTTACCACTTTTATAAGCCAAAGTGGACTTTCAGTTTCATGATAATTTCTCTGACTAGCAGAATTTACTTTTTTCCTTCTATATGGTTCTGTGATTAAAATTTTTTCGAAGTTTTTTCATGTTCTTTGATAGTTTTTCTTTTGACATTTGTCTTATTAATTTGTAAGGGCACTTCACAAATAAATAAACTGTAAAGTATTTTTTTTTTAGTTTAGCATTTTTCTCTCAATTTCCCACTATTGACTTGAAGAAGTCAAGTAACTCTTTTGCTAAAACGATTCATCTATTTTTTTTTTTGCATTTTTTCTATTTAACTTATGCTTAAACAGTTCTTTCCAACTTTAAAATTAGCTAAATATTCAGATATATTTTATTTTATTTTTTCATAGCATTTAAAATCTCTCCCCTCCTTTTCCTTCATTATGTCTTTTAAGTATATAGTGAGGTATGTTAGCATGTGTGCACTCAATCAGATCTGACTCTTTGCAACCCCATGGACTGTAGGCTACCAGGCTCCTCTGTTCATGGAATCCTCCAGGCAAGAATACTGGAATGGGTAGCCATTCCCTTTTCCAGGGGATCTTCCCAACCCAGGAATTAAACCCATGTCTCCTGCATTGGCAAATGGATTCTTTACCACTGAGCCTCCTCTGAAGCCCTAATCAGGCATGACTCTAACTTAATTATCTCCCAAATGTTTAACTAGTTGCCCGACACTATTTCCTAAATACTCCTTTCCCTTCAGCTATCTGAGATACTACCCAAAATGAAACAATTCATACATTATTACTATACTTTTATAATTATTTGAGTTTTATTGTAAGTTTTATCAATTAATCTTTTGAGTGGTATTTATATAAGATTGGTAAAATGTCATTATTGAAACTGGGTAATGGGTACAAGGGAATTTTTCATGGGGGTTCTCTACATTTCCTTTGTATTTAAAAGTGTTTCTAATAACATGAGCTTATAAACTTATAGACACAGGGAGTCCAAGCCTTCATAACTGAACTCCTCTATTCCCTTCAAATTCAATATTCAGTTGAAAGAAAGTGAAAGTTGCTCAGTCGTGTTCGACTCTTTTCGACCCCATGGATTGTAGCCCACCAGGCTCCTGTGTCCGTGGAATTCTCCAGACAAGAATACTGGAGTGGGTAGGCATTCCCTTCTCCAGGGGATCTTCCCAACCCAAGGATCGAACCTGAGTCTTCTGCAGTGCAAGCAGATTCTTTACCATCTGAGCCACCAGGGAATTATCACCAGAGCCTATCATGGCCCTTTAAGCATCATTCCTGCCCCTTCAGCTTAGGCAGCTCTCATTTCTTTCCTAGACCTCTCGCCAATGTACTCACTGCTCCAATAGCCCTCACATCAGATCTTTTTGCCAGGCCCTCCTTTCTGCACTGGGTCCCTTTCCTACCAACCTCAACCATGCACCTTGGCATGTGGCCTTAGCACACTAACTACTCTCCTCTGAACTCACTCTGTTGCATCTCACCTTGGTTTATTTGCACTCAGCTTTCTCCATCCAAAATGCATCTGCCCTCCTTGTTCACTTGGCAAACTCACAGTGCCCCTTCAATATTCAAAGGCACACCAGCCTTAGAAAGTCTTCCTGGGGACTACACGGGACTCCCAGTCCTAGGCAGCTGAGTGCTTTCTCCTTGGGATTCCCTGCTCTGAATAGACTATAGTGTATATTTGTTTATGCAGCTAGTATTCAACGGACCCAAGAGTTACATTTATTTGTTAAAACTTAGTTCCTAGCAAGGGTCAGTGTACAATTGATATGTAAATAAAAAGAAAAGCTGCTTTCTAAACCCAAATGAAAAAATAATTATCCTAATTTGGAATTTAATTGGGGTTATTTTTCTTCTCATTTCCCAGATATGGTTGCCCTTCCAGGTTCTATCCTAACAAGATGCTGATTTACCATGAAAGAGAATGGAATTTAAGTTTCAGGTTCCCTCATAGTACACTCTCCTTCTCAGATCCTAGGAGCAGCCTGGAAACATGCTCACATCGTCATGTTGGTGTGGTTTAGCTGCTAAGTCGTGTCTGACTCTTTGAGACCCCTCCAGGCTCCTCTGTCCATACAATTTCCCAGGCAAGAATACTGGAGTGGGTGGCCATGCCCACACTGGGTGTATGATATGGTAATACTTGCAAAATATAGGTCTCTTCCCTTCCATTTCCCTTTCCTATTGGATGGTGGTAGGGTGAGCATGGGCACTTGTGGGATTCAACTAAGGAAAGGTTGCATTAGAAATTGCAAGGTGAATGTGAACCAGTCTGCTTGCTGATATGGTTTACAGTCATTTCTGTGCACAGTTAAGCTGTGATGAGCTGACCTGGTGTAGAAAAGGCACTTCCTTCTGCTTACTCAGCCTCATCTGATCTCATGACACAAAATTTGCAGGACCTCATGTTCTATAAGGATGTGACTGTGTCCTGAGTCACCTGGCATCAATATGTGAATACTTGAGAAGAAGCATGGTTTCATATCATGTTGTCATCTGAGAAAAATCCTTCTAATCATTAGGGTATGTGCAGNAGGACCTCATGTTCTATAAGGATGTGACTGTGTCCTGAATCACCTGGCATCAATATGTGAATACTTGAGAAGAAGCATGGTTTCATATCATGTTGTCATCTGAGAAAAATCCTTCTAATCATTAGGGTATGTGCAGTATTAGTCAAACAGATATTCTTGCCTCTCAGGGATATGTTTAAAATACGATGTTAAAATATAAAAAAATTAAGATTTTTTTTGATGGACATTGAACCAGAGAGAATTTCTCATAATTCCTATGCTTGCAAGGCATACCCACCAGTGATGACCTCTGTAGGAAAAGCACTGGCTTTGTCTGTCAATGTCTGGACTTGACCTTTCTGGAACAGCGATGAGTAATGAAGCTGAGGGAAACGTTTTAAAAATATCAATAGCTAAACAAATATTCATCCACCATACCTCCAAATTGAATTATTCTATCAACATCTGTCCATACAATTTCCCAGGCAAGAATACTGGAGTGGGTGGCCATGCCCACACTGGGTGTATGATATGATAATACTTGCAAAATATAGGTCTCTTCCCTTCCATTTCCCTTTCCTGTTGGATGGTGGTAGGGTGAGCATGGGCACTTGTGGGATTCAACTAAGGAAAGGTTGCATTAGAAATATAGCAAGGTGAATGTGATCCAGTCTGCTTGCTGATATGGTTTACAGTCATTTCTGTGCACAGTTAAGCTGTGATGAGCTGACCTGGTGTAGAAAAGGCACTTCCTTCTGCTTACTCAGCCTCATCTGATCTCATGACACAAAATTTGCAGGGCCTCATGTTCTATAAGGATGTGACTGTGTCCTGAGTCACCTGGCATCAATATGTGAATAATTGAGAAGAAGCATGGTTTCATATCATGTTGTCATCTGAGAAAAATCCTTCTAATCATTAGGGTATGTGCAGTATTAGTCAAACAGATATTCTTGCCTCTCAGGGATATGTTTAAAATATGACGTTAAAATATAAAAAAATTAAGATTTTTTTTTTGATGGACATTGAACCAGAGAGAATTTCTCAGAATTCCTATGCTTGCAAGGCATACCCACCAGTGATGACCTCTGTAGGAAAAGCAGTGGCTTTGTCTGTCAATGTCTGGACTTGACCTTTTTGGAACAGCGATGAGTAATGAAGCTGAGGGAAACATTTTAAAAATATCAATAGCTAAACAAATATTCATCCACCATACCTCCAAATTGAATTATTCTATCAACAGAAAATTATTACAAAATTTTTTTGCAAATACATACATGTATTAAATCAACATGCTAATCACCTGAAACTTACACTATGTTACACATCAAGAAAGCCGGAAGAAAAGGTATTGAGAGATTTTAAAAAGACAGGTGCTCTCACACCTCTCTTTGGCTTATGGCATTTAATGTCAGACCTCCCCTGGAGCAGAGACTATGACACCTGCTCATTTTTAAAGGGTTGTAGCTCTTTGGCTCATTGCACTCTCCTGCTCATAGTCCTTCTGTGGCTCCCCATGCTCATCCTGGTCCTCTCTGTGATCCCACCAGCCCTGTCTTGTGTTCTAGTATTTCCCTTCCCAGTTCTATGACCGGAAATCTGGGATTTGTGTTTCCCCACTGTTCCATGAACTTCCTGTACCTATGAATGTGTCCAAGGTTCAGTAGTGGGAGGAGAAAGGGACAAAGAATTTATAGCTGTGTGTGTTCATTGCACACCCTAGGGACACAGATTCTTTCATCAGAAAGAAGGTTCAAGGTGCCATCCACTGCCATGTATGTCACTGTGCCACCACCAGCACACTCAAGGAATTGCTTGGGGGTTATCATGGGAGAGAAGAGAAAAAAAGGAAAGCAAAAGCCTAGGGTATCATTCTCGATTGCTCTGGCCCTTTTCTGATCCACAGGCAAGAAAGGAAGGTCTTTACCTGACGCTCTTTCTGTCCATATCTGGTGTGTATTCCAGTGATTTAGGCTAACTTTTATTCTTGGCTGGTTGATACTGGAGGGAAAAATGATAAACTCACCATTGGTTCAGGAGGAGTTCAAAGTCTGGTCTCCTTCCTGAATCTGCTTGCTGCCATCCATGGTGAGAGTCCTCAGAAACCCCCTCCTCCCATTCTATCCAAGCCTGATAGTTGCATTCAGTGAGAGAGACAGAATGGAGTGTTTTACTCCAACTTGTCTATAACCAGGTCATAACTTACATTTTATTGTTTATTTATTTTATCTTGGCCATGCTGTGTGGCTTGTGAAATCTTCCTTCCCTGACCAGGGATTGAAACCGTGGCCTTGGGAGTGAAAGTGCAGAGTCCTGACCAGCGTACCAATAGGGAATTCCCCATCGCTTATGTTTATAAAATCTTTTTTGTTTGTTTGTTTGTTTAAATTACAAAACACTGTAGATACTATGAGGAATATACAGGTAAGGAAAAAGAAGAAAGCAAAAATGACCTCTAATACTCACACTGTGGTATAACTTCTATTTATTTGCATCTTAAGCAAAATTAGATCATGCTGTACATGTGGCTTTTTTTTTTTCTTTTTACATAATATGCTGTAGACCTATTTCCATGGTAATATACACATTCTTCTCCAAAATCATTTCTCAAAATTGCATGGCAAGCATTTCTTCTTTTGAGTGTGTATCCTAATATTTTCAACCAACTTCTTATCATTCAGCCTTCAAGTTACACAGCTTTTATATTGGTGGCAGCCAATGGGTAAGCAGCTGGAGAAATCACAACAGAAGCTAAATGCTCTTAAATCCGCTTTAGTTCCCATTTGAAGTTTTGAAACTAAAATATGTTATTTTACAACTCCACCTCCAATTAGCAAAATGTATGCTCTAGAAAGAGGGCCACACTTTAAGTGCAACAAGCAGGATACTTAAAGAACGGACTAAGAGGGAACCATGCTATAAAAATAGCATCTCACATCTAAGCACAGAGGGAACTTCATCTGGGGTTAGATGCCTGAAAGAGCAGTCAGCGGTGCAGTGTCCTTAAAAATAAGTGCATCAGCATTACTTTCATGCGTCTCTGCACCTCAGCCTTGGCCACACATGACAAAGATGAGCCTGTATCTGCACCATGATGATAAGACGCCATGAGGAAGTACTTGCAGATGGCTGCGGTTTAAAGAAGGAACAAAACACAAAGAATTTTTAAATTAAGTCTTCTTTTCACCCTTATTAAAATTTGGGGAAGATTACTGGTACTCTATCTCAGAAACAAATCATAATCACTTCATAAGGCTGCCCTAGATTGCCTGAAGTATAGCTTATTATTTCATAGTGGCTTGATAAGTGGGCACATGTATATGAAAACCTTCAACACACAGTTAGAAAACCGTAAACCAGCTTCTGACTCTATTAGAGAATTGGCTGGTAGCTGGCCACTTACAATAGTCATGCAAGGTATGTTTAAAAAGCCTGCACCTGCCCTCATGCTTACGCATATACAGGATCTTTGCGTGTGTGTGTTCATGTAACAGCAGTTCTGTCTGTGATATTTCATCACCCCTGCAACTTTAAATTCTCTAAGATATTTTAAGACTTATTAAAAATCCATGGATACACTGTAGAATAATATTTTGTGCTTAGAATAATCTAATGGGGGAAATAAAGAATTTTATAATAAGAACTGAGGGTCTCACAAAAAGTAAGAAACACTCTATGAGGTTAATCCCTACAAAGTCTGCTGTCCTGAAAATAAACAAACCTGGAGGTAAAGTTTGACAGGAATAAAAATAGTCATCATAATGCCTGAAATTTACGGAGCATTTACTTTGTACTTTGTGCTAACCACTTTCTCTTTCATGATTTCAACAGTTTTAAATCACTGTTCTTACTTTTTCCAGCAAGAAAACAGAGCTTTGGAAAAGATCAGTAATCTGCCCCAACTCCCACAGTTGTTAAATTCTGAGTACTGGATTTGAATCTGGGTCTCCCTGACCCCAGGATCTTGTCTTTAACCACTTTCAATGCAGGAGACCCAGGTTCAATCCCTGGGTTGGGAAGATTCCCTGAAGAAGGGAATGGCCACCCACTCCCGTATTCTTGCCTGGAGAACCCCATGGATGGAGAAGCCTGGCAAGCGACAGTCCATGGGGTCACAAAAGTCAAACACGACTCAGTGGCTAACACTTGCCAAGTATCACGTTTATGTATACGTATAACTGATTCACTTTGCTGTGCAGCAGAAACTGACACTACATTGTAGAGCAACTATATTCCAATAAAAAGTTAAAGACGGAAAGTGGGAGCAAAGCGAGGGAAGACGTGGGCTGGGAGGAGGGGTCTTCAGGGAACTTGGGGAAAGGAATGGAGAAACTCTAGAGCGAACGGCAGAAGAGACCAAGATGAGAAGGAGGAGGCAGGGCAGCAAGGATAGAGAGTACTGCTGTTCTTGCTGGCTGGGTCTCCTTTCAGGTTCTCTCAAAATGGAAGAACTGTCTGGCAGCGTCTCCATCATTTGTTATGATTGTGCCCTGTATTTCTGCAAAACTGACTTCAGGTTAATGCTGTGAGCTTTCCTGGCCCCTGTTTCAAGTGTGCAGTACAAACTTCTTCCTAAATGTGTGCTTTAGTTTGTATAGTTGTTTAGTTGGTACTCTTTGAGATTCCATTTTATCTATTTTTTATTGGCTTCTAAAATCTCGGCTGTCAGCATACAGTACCCCGCTGGAATCTCTGTTGTTTTAATGGACACATCTCTGTGTAAACCAAGGAAAGAAGGCCTGTGTAAAATGATTAAATCCTGCAGTGATCAGAAATTTTTGTTTTCCTGTAATTCTTTTGAAAATAGAATGGTTGTCTTAAAGGATTTATGGAATTCCTTTGGTATATCAGTATCTTTAAAATGAATACAATTAAGCAGTTATATTGACTTGAACAGTTATCGCTTTCAACAGAAATGTCAAACTTTGTAGTATGATGTGTGCTAGGCATCAGGACCCATGCCTGGAATACAATGATACATTGACGATACAGTCTCTGCTCTCAGGCTCACTGTCCAGTAGGGAAATGAGGCAGGCAGCTAGGCTGACAGTCCTCAATAAATCAGTTAACGTACACAGTACAGTTTATCCTCTTTATCCAACATCAATGATTCCTAATAAGCTCCACAGCTCTAACATTTCTAACAAGGGTTTGGTGGAGGAAAAAAAAAAAAAAAAGGAGTTGGCAGAGAGTTTCAGAATTGCAAATACAAATTAGTTTTCCAGAAGGAATTTCAATATGAAAAGAGTTCTTGTAGCCATAACTAAAGAGTTTTAAACCTAAACATTATTTGGCAAGTCCAACTTTTGCATATTTATAGTCAAGAGAAGAAACAGAATGGGCTTGAAATGAAGACTTTCTCAGACTGGCCCCTCTTGGCTCTCCTGTCTTGTTTCTCAGCATCCCCCTCTGATGTTTGCTGCTCCAGGAGACCAGAGGCATCTTACTCCCAGCATAACTGAATAGATTATGCCTTCACTCTCCATAAATATGGAAGCAATACATATTCAAACAACATGAATTCAAGCCTCATTTTAAATAGCGCTTCCTCAGCGATGCTACCTGCGACCTCCCCCAGGAAGGCAAGCTGTTCCTTCCCATTGCACTTGGATATATCTGTGGTTTAGCATTGATGTCATAATACACAGGATTTTTTTTTTATGAACTAAAAGTG
This sequence comes from Oreotragus oreotragus, assembly GCA_006410675.1. Classification (NCBI taxonomy): domain Eukaryota; kingdom Metazoa; phylum Chordata; class Mammalia; order Artiodactyla; family Bovidae; genus Oreotragus; species Oreotragus oreotragus. The sequence goes on along the minus strand of SJYX01004587.1, from coordinate 67,145 downwards.
GTCTCATTTATTTTGTTCAATTATTGGTGCATTCTTCCTGCTATATGTATTGTGTGTGTGTGAAATAAAAATGTCCATGTATCCTTTGCTTCCATTTAACATCATGGCTCTGACAGTAAAGAATCTGCCTGCAATGCAAGAGACCCAGGTTCAATTCTTGGGTTGGAAAGATCCCCTGGAGAAGGAAATGGCAACCCTGTCCAGCATTCTTGCCTGGGAAATCCCATGGACAAATGAGTCTGGTGGGCTACTGTCCATGGGACACGATTGAGTGACTAACACTTTCACATTTTTTACTTGAGATATCATAGTGTCTTGCTGCTGCTGATGCTAAGTCACTTCAGTCGTGTCTGACTCTATGTGACCCATCTATGCGATGGCAGCCCACCAGGCTCCTCCATCCCTGGGATTCTCCAGGCAAGAACACTGGAGTGGGTTGCCATTTCCTTCTCCAATGCATGAAAGTGAAAAGTGAAAGGGAAGTCGCTCAGTCATGTCCGACTCATAGTGACCCCATGGACTGCAGCCTACCAGGCTCCTCCATCCATGGAATTTTCCAGGCAAGAGTACTGGAGTGGGGTGCCATCGCCTTCTCCGATCATAGTGTCTTAGTCTTGCTTTAAAATGTTGTGTTGGTTTTTGCCATATAACAGTGTGAATCAGCCATAAGTAACAAAGGATTTTATATAGCTGAGTATTAGTTGACTTGAGTTGATAGAAGAAAATATCATAGACTTGGTAGCTTAATCAATAGACATTTATTTCTCATAGTTTTGAAGGCTAGAAGTCCAAGATCACGATACATGGTTGGATTCTGGTGAGGACAACCTTCCTGGCTTACACAGATGGTGTCTCTTTGCTGTGTTCTCACATGGTAGAGAAAAAGAAAGCATTGGTGTCTGTTCCGTTTCTTATAAAGACACTAATCCCTTCACGGGACCCTATCTTCATGACCTCATCTCAACCTAATCACTCCTAAAGTCCTTGCCTACAAACACCATTACTTTGGGGGTTTGGGCTTCCATTTACTCCATAGTGACTTATTTCCACTGCTATCTGGCCAATCCTTCATATGCCATGGGTGTTTCCCATTCATCTCTGAACCTTGAGTAGCTGTGCTGAGATACTGCCCGGGTAATATTGCAGTGTTTACATGCACATGACCTGAATGCTCCTTACACATTTTCAAATAAATATAATCTCACTTTTATAAATGTCAAATACATATAGTATCCTGGACATGAGTTTGAGCAAACTCTGGGAGATAGTGAAGGGACAGGGAAGCCTGGTGTGGTGCAGCCCATAGGGTCTCAGAGGGTTGGACATGACTTCGCAACTGAACAACAGCAACAAATGTACAAATCAAATGCTGAGAAAAAATTTAAAAAAAGAAATATTAAGATTTTGATCCGATTAAGACTGAGAACTTTTAGTATTTTTGCACAAACCTACTTTCTGCTTAAGCTGAAGTTCCGATACTCTGACCAACTTGATGTTAAGAGCTGACTCACTGGAAAAGCCCCTGATGCTGGGAAAGATTGAAGGCAAATGGGAGAGGAGACATGAGAGGATGACATGGTTAGACAGCATCACAAACGCAATGGACCTGAATTTGAGCAGACTCTGGGAGACAGAGGCAGTGGCACCCCACTCCAGTGCTCTTGCCTGGAAAATCCCATGGACAGAGGAGCCTGGTGGGCTGCAGTCCATGGGGTCACGAAGAGTCAGACACGACTGAGCAACTTCACTTTCCCTTTTCACTTTCATGCATTGGAGAAGGAAACGGTGACCCGTTCCGCTGTTCTTGCGTGGAGAATCTCAGGAACGGCGGAGCCTGGTGGGCTGCCATCTATGGGGTCGCACAGAGTTGAACATGACTGAAGCGACTTAGCAGCAGCAGCAGGAGCCTGGCCTGTTGCAGTCCATGGGGTCGCTAAAGTCAGACACGACTTAGCGACTGAACAGCAACTTATGCACCCTCCTAGGTCTTTGACATCTGAAAAATACTTTACATTTTATGAGCTCAGTTGGATTTTTTTTTTCCCCAAGTCTCCAGACTATCCACTGGTGAGATCACCTTTGAATCACATATCTGGAATCTGAAGTATAGAGAGGCTAAGTCAGTGGCCTGGGAGGCACAGAGGGATTTAACGGCTGGGTGGAGATTAGAAGGTATAATTCTATTTATTTTATCCTGTCTTCTCCTCTGGTTTGCTATAGAGTATTTTATCCTGTCTTCTCCTCTGGTTTGCTATAGGCATCAGGTATTCAGGAACAGGTTAGAGAAGGCAATAGAGTTAGAGAAGCAAGGAGAGGCAGTTTAAACTGCTCCGCTTATCTTCTTCTAGTTGTCATCAGACAAGCATGGCCAGGAGCAGGTAATGGACCAGTATCTCTGCTCCAGCTCCTTGTTAAATACTGACTGGTGCCCTAGTACCTGGAGGATGTAAGCATCTGGGACAGAGGGAGGGAAATAACTGGTTAAAGAGGACACTGTTAGGAGTCCTGGGGTGCAGGTAAAGTGAAAATAACTATGCTTTAGCTAAGAGACAGAAATGAGTCAGGTGACTGCAATCAATTCTGAAGTAAGCATCAGTGGACCAATTTTACCACAGATATTTCGAACAAGAGCAGCAGCCTTCCAGAAGGCCAGATCATAAGAGGGTCTCCAAAGGATATGAGCAAGATGAGGTTTGGGGCCTCAATCAATGAGACTCTGGGCAAGATGGGATCCAGCCAGTATGCTTCTTGCTTTCCAAAGAATTATAATCAATTCTGACATCTGTATAGTCTCACTGCTCCCGAGAGGCATCCTGATACATTGTTTATTTATCCTACCTAACGGCCTGGCATTTGGTGCGCCGGCCCGCCACCGCCGCCTGTGCTTAAGCCAGCACACTAAGTGTGGCCGAGAGCTACCTCACGTCCAAGGTCAGGGACAGTGGCCTAGACTGCCAGGCTGTGACAGCTCAGGAATAGCCGAGAGGAGCTACCCCACGTCCAAGGCCAGGGGCGGCACCCGAGGCCAGGGAGGTGACCGGGAGGAGCAACCCCACGTCCAAGGAGTGGTGGCTGCTGGGCGCAGGAGGGCCTAGAGGAGCCATCCCACGCTGGAGGTCAGGAAGGGCGGCAGAAGGAGATAACCCTCATCTAAGGTAAGGAGCAGTGGCTGCACTTTGCTGGAGCAGCTGTGAAGAGATAACACGCCCAAAGTAAGAGAAACCCAAGTAAAATGGTAGGTGTTGCAAGAGGGCATCAGAGGCCAGACACACTGAAACCATACTCACAGAAAATTAGTCAGTCTAATCACACTAGGACCACAGTGAAGTCGCTCAGTCATGTCCGACTCTTTGCGGCCCCGTGGACTGTAGCCCACCAGGCTCCTCTGTCCATGGGATTCTCCAGGCAAGAATACTGGAGTGGGTTGCCGTTTCCTTCTCCAGGGGATCTTTCCGACCCAGGGATCGAACCCAGGTCTCCTGCATTGCAGGCAGACGCTTTAACCTCTGAGCCATCAGGGAAACCTTGTCTAACTCAATGAAACTAAGCCATGTCCACGGGGCAACCCAAGATGGGCGGGTCATGGTGGAGAGGTCTGACAGAATGTGGTCCACTGGAGAAGGGAATGGCAAACCACTTCAGTATTCTTGCCTTGAGAACCCCATGAACAGTATGAAAAGGCAAAATGATAGGATACTGAAAGAGGAACTCTCCAGGTCAGTAGGTGCCCAACATGCTACTGGAGATCAGTAGAGAAATAAATCCAGAAAGAATGAAAGGATGGAGCCAAAGCAAAAACAATACATAGTTGTGGATGTGACTGGTGATAGAAGCAAGGTCCGATGCTGTAAAGAGCAATATTTCATAGGAACCTGGAATGTTAGGTCTATGAATCAAGGCAAATTGGCAGTGGTCAAACAGGAGATGGGAAGAGTGAACATCAACATTCTAGGAATCAGCGAACTAAAATGGACTAGAATGGGTGAATTTAACTCAGATGACCATTATATCTACTACTGTGGGCAGGAATCCCTCAGAAGAAATGGAGTAGCCATCATGGTCAACAAAAGAGTCTAAAATGCAGTACTTGGATGCAATCTCAAAAATGACTCAATGCAATCTCAAGAATGATCTCTGTTCGTTTCCAAGGCAAACCATTCAATATCATGATAATCCAAGTCTATGCTCCAACCAGTAATGCTGAAGAAGCTGAAGTTGAACGGTTTTATGAAGACCTACAAGACCTTTTAGAACTAACACCCAAAAAAGATGTCCTTTTCATTATAGGGGACTGGAATGCAAAAGTAGGAAGTCAAGAAACACCTGGAGTAACAGGCAAATTTGGCCTTGGAATGCGGAATGAAGCAGGGCAAAGACTAATAGAGTTTTGCCAAGAAAATGCACTGGTCATAGCAAACACCCTCTTCCAGCAACACAAGAGAAGACTCTACACATGGACATCACCAGATGGTCAACACCGAAATCAGATTGATTATATTCTTTGCAGCCAAAGATGGAGAAGCTCTATACAGTCAACAAAAACAAGACCAGGAGCTGACTGTGGCTCAGATCATGAACTCCTTATTTCCAAATTCAGACTTAAATTGAAGAAAGTAGGGAAAACCGCTAGACCATTCAGGTATGACCTAAATCAAATCCCTTATGATTATACAGTGGAAGTGAGAAATAGATTTAAGGGCCTAGATCTGATAGACAGAGTTCCTGATGAACTATGGAATGAGGTTCGTGACATTGTACAGGAGACAGGGATCAAGACCATCCCCATGGAAAAGAAATGCAAAAAAGCAAAATGGCTGTCTGGAGAAGCCTTACAAATAGCACTGAAAAGAAGAGAGGCGAAAAGCAAAGGAGAAAAGAAAAGATATAAGCATCTGAATGCAGAGTTCCAAAGAATAGCAAGAAGAGATAAGAAAGCCTTCTTCAGCAATCAATGCAAAGAGATAGAGGAAAACAACAGAATGGGAAAGACTAGAGATCTCTTCAAGAGAATTGGAGATACCAAGGGAACATTTCATGCAAAGATGGGCTCGATAAAGGATAGAAATGGTATGGACCTAACAGAAGCAGAAGATATTAAGAAGAGGTGGCAAGAATACACAGAAGAACTGTACAGAAAAGATCTTCACGACCCAGATAATCATGAGGATGTGATCACTAATCTAGAGCCAGACATCTTGGAATGTGAAGTCAAGTGGGCCTTAGAAAGCATCACTAAGAACAAAGCTAGTGGAGGTGATGGAATTCCCGTTGAGCTGTTTCAAATCCTGGAAGATGATGCTGTGAAAGTGCTGCACTCAATATGCCAGCAAATTTGGAAAACTCAGCAGTGGCCACAGGACTGGAAAAGGTCAGTTTTCATTCCAATTCCAAAGAAAGGCAATGCCAAAGAATGCTCAAACTACCGCACAATTGCACTCATCTCACACGCTAGTAAAGTAATGCTCAAAATTCTCCAAGCCAGGCTTCAGCAATATGTGAACCGTGAACTCCCTGATGTTCAAGCTGGTTTTAGAACAGGCAGAGGAACCAGAGATCAAATTGCCAACATCCGCTGGATCATGGAAAAAGCAAGAGAGTTCCAGAAAAACATCTATTTCTGCTTTATTGACTATGCCAAAGCCTTTGACTGTGTGGATCACAATAAACTGTGGAAAATTCTGAAAGAGATGGGAATACCAGACCACCTAACCTGCCTCTTGAGAAATCTGTATGCAGGTCAGGAAGCAACAGTTAGAACTGGACATGGAACAACAGACTGGTTCCAAATAGGAAAAGGAGTACGTCAAGGCTGTATATTGTCTCCCTGCTTATTTAACTTATATGCAGAGTACATCATGAGAAACGCTGGACTGGAAGAAACACAAGCTGGAATCAAGATTGCCGGGAGAAATATCAATAACCTCAGATATGCTGATGACACCACCCTTATGGCAGAAAGTGAGGAGGAGCTAAAAAGCCTCTTGATGAAAGTGAAGGAGGAGAGCGAAAAAGTTGGCTTAAAGCTCAACATTCAGAAAACGAAGATCATGGCATCCGGTCCCATCACTTCATGGGAAATAGATGGGGAAACAGTGGAAACAGTGTCAGACTTTATTTTTTTGGGCTCCAAAATCACTGCAGATGGTGACTGCAGCCATGAAATTAAAAGACGCTTACTCCTTGGAAGAAAAGTTATGACCAACCTGGATAGTATATTCAAAAGCAGAGACATTACTTTGCCGACTAAGGTCCGCCTAGTCAAGGCTATGGTTTTTCCTGTGGTCATGTATGGATGTGAAAGTTGGACTGTGAAGAAAGCTGAGCGCCGAAGAATCGATGCTTTTGAACTGTGGTGTTGGAGAAGACTCTTGAGAGTCCCTTGGACTGCAAGGAGATCCAACCAGTCCATTCTGAAGGAGATCAACCCTGGGATTTCTTTGGAAGGAATGATGCTAAAGCTGAAACTCCAGTACTTTGGTCACCTCATGAGAAGAGTTGACTCATTGGAAAAGACTTTGATGCTGGGAGGGATTGAGGGTAGGAGAAGAAGGGGTCGAACGAGGATGAGATGGCTGGATGGCATCACTGACTCGATGGATGCAAGTCTGAGTGAATTCTGGGAGTTGGTAATGGACAGGGAGGCCTGGCGTGCTGCGATTCATGGGGCCGCAAAGAGTTGGACAGGACTGAGCGACTGAACTGAACTGAACGGCCTGGCAGTTAGGTATCACCACTCTCGTTTAACAAGGAAGATAGAGTGAAGGAGACTGAATGATTGAGTAAAGGAACCCACATGGATGAGTTCAGCATTGAATGCAGACTTTCTGACTTGCTGTCCTCTGGACTGAACTTTGTTTAGGGATACACTGCCTTCATGGGCTGTGCTGTGCAAGATGCTATTGTATTTGGCTCCCGTCAAGAGGAGAGGGGGCTGAGGCTCACTGAGTCATCCATCCAAATTATCATCTGAAGTGTGCTGGTCACCATGCTAGCTGCTGGGGATTCAACAATGAACCACACAGATGCAAACCCTGCCCTGGAGGATCAGTGTGGCATTCACCAGTCGAAGACAGTGAGCTGGAATGCTGCTGGCACAGGACTGCCCTCCTCTTTGAAATTCCAGAAGGACAGAGGAATTTGGGACTTCCTAGAGGTAAAGAAGGCTGAGCGCTGAAGAACTGATGCTTTTGAACGGTGGTACTGGAGAAGCCTCTTGAGAGTCCCTCGAACAACAAGGCGATCAAACCAGTCAATCCTAAAGGAAATCAACCCTGAGTATTCATTGGAAGGGCTGATGCTGAAGCTGAAGCCCCAATACTTCAGCCACCTGATGAGAAGAGCCAACTCATTGTAAAAGACCCAGATGCTGGGAAAGATTGAGGGCAGAGGAGAAGCGGGCAGCAGAGGATTAGACAGCATCACCCACTCAATGGACATAATTTGAGCACATTTTGGGAGATATCAGAGGACAACGGGCCTGGTGTGCTGCAGGGGGTCATAAAGTGTCAGACACAATTCAGTGACCAAACAGCAGGAGTAATTTGGTCTGAAGCTTCTGAGGAAGGGCTGCAGTTCTAAAGAAGCAAGAAGGCAGGCTCTCGGGAGCTGGCCAGGGAACCCCCTGAAAAGATCGTTCCCCTTCTGTTCCCATTCATCCCCCACCATCCCCTTTAATACACTCAATCTACCAAGAACACGAGGTGTAGGGAAGGCTTCTTGTAGCCTTTTGCATCAAAAAACTGAGGACATCCGCTGTGCACATCGCTTTGTCTTGACTGCCCAGTGACGGTGAACGGTAAGCAGCGGTCCTGCAGTTTGCACGCAGCCCATCTGGCGTCATGACGGGAGCTGCACTTTCATTTCAGAATTTCAGCATGAAACCAGAAAGATGTCTCCCTCTTGCACCTTCTCAAACATCCCCAGAGAACGACATTTTAGTGGCCAGAAATCCATGCCAAACTTCTTACTGACATTTTCCTAAGTTGGAAGAAAAAATGTTTAAAAATAAACATCAGTTTCAAATTGACATGTACATGCTGTTGTATTTAAAATAGATAACCAACAAGGACCTACTGTATAGCATGGGGGACTCTGCTCAATATTCTGTAATAACCTAAATGGGAAAAGAATTTGAAAAAGGATGGTGGTGGTGGTTGTCGTTTAGTCACTAAGTCATGTCTAGGTCTTGGACTGTAGACCGGCAGGCTCCTCTGTCCATGGAATTTTCCAGGCAAGAATACTGGAGTGGTTTGCTGTTTCCTTCTCCAAGGGATCTTCCTGACCCAGGAATTGAACTCAGGTCTTCTGCATTGCAGGAGGATATATATATATACATGAAAAAAATCCCTATACAATGAACATCAAGAGTGAACCCTTATATAAATTATGGCCTTTAGTTATTAATAATCTATCAATATTGAGTGATCAATTGTCACAAATGGACCACACTAATATAGAAGATTAAAAATAGAGGAAATTGTTTTTAGCAGGTAAAGTATATTAGAACACTCTGGTTGTTCTGCTCAGATTTTCTGTAAACCTAAAACTACTTTCTTAAAAAAGGCTTTTAATGAAAAACAAAAAACTAACAACAAAAACAATCAGATACCAGGTACTATCCATTTTCCCAAAGATTTTTTATTCAATTCAGTTCAGTCGCTTAGTCATGTCCGACTCTTTGCGACCCCATGAATCGCAGCGCGCCAGGCCTCCCTGTTCATCACCATCTCCCGGAGTTCACTCAGACTCATGTCCATCAAGTCCGTGATGCCATCCAGCCATCTCATCCTCGGTCATCCCCTTCTCTTCCTGCCCTCAATCCCTCTCAGCATCAGAGTCTTTTCCAGTGAGTCAACTCTTGGACGTGAGGTGGCTAAAGTACTGGAGTTTCAGCTTTAGCATCATTCCTTCCAAAGAAATCCCAGGGCTGATCTTCAGAATGGACTGGTTGGATCTCCTTGCAGTCCAAGGGACTCTCAAGAGTCTTCTCCAACACCACAGTTCAAATGCATCGATTCTTCGGCACTCAGCCTTCTTCACAGTCCAACTGTCACATCCATACATGACCACAGGAAAAACCATAGCCTTGACTAGACGGACCTTAATCGGCAAAGTAATGCCTCTGCTTTTGAATATTCTATCTAGGTTGGTCATAACTTTTCTTCCAAGGAGTAAGCATCTTCTAATTTCATGGCTGCAGTCACCATCTGCAGTGATTTTGGAGCCCCCCAAAATAAAGTCTGACAACCGTTTCCACTGTTTCCCTATCTATTTCCCATGAAGTGATGGGACTGGATGCATGATCTTTGTTTTCTGAATGTTGAGCTTTAAGCCAACTTTTTCACTCTCCTCTTTCACTTTCATCAAGAGGCTTTTAGTTCTTCTTCACTTTCTGCCATAAGGGTGGTGTCGTCTGCATATCTGAGGTTATTGATATTTCTCCCAGCAATCTTGATTCCAGCTTGTGTTTCTTCCATTCCAGCGTTTCTCATGATGTACTAGATCTTTTATTAATTCTTTGATATTCAAATTAATCTTTTCTGAAGCTTTATTTTGTGAATTCTTCAGTTTTTCTTTTGTGTGACTCTGGTATATCACTATTTATCTGTTGCTTTCCAGTTGTGTTTTCTAGTAACAACAAAAACTATGTGCAAATGAGAATTGTCAGTGTGGGTGTCTCTTGTCTAGGAGTGAAAGTCACAGGGGGCCTTGGGACTTAGGGGGGACGACTGCTCCCTTACCTGGAGACCTGCATGATGATACTGAGAGAGAAGGGGAGTTCTAGGCAGAGCCTGTGGATGTTTTAAGAACAAGTTTGTTTGTTTATTGGCTGTGCTGGGTCTTCATTCCTTCCAGGGCTTCTCTCCAGCCACGGTGAGCAGGGGGCCACTCTCTAGTGGCAATGTGCAGACTTCTCATTGTGGTGGCTGCCCTTGTTGCAGAGCGCAGGCTCCAGGGCTCTCGGGCTTCAGGAGGTCTGGCCCATGGGCTCAGAAGTTGCAGCTCGCGGGCTGTAGAGCACGGGCTCAATAGTTGCGCAGGGGCTTAGCTGCTCCACAGCATGGGGGATCTTCCCGGATCGGGGATTGAACTTGTGTCTCCTGCATTGGCAGGTGNCTGTGAATTCTCTTACTATAGCCAAAAGTACTCCTAGCTAAACAAAGAGGGTAGAACTAAGATCTTGTAACATACTAGCCCTGATTATATTCAGAGACTAGGAGACTACACTAATGCCTTTCAGTCTCTTGTGTGTATGATGTGGGGTGGGAGGTGGGAGGGGGGTTCATGTTTGGGAGTTCGTGTAAAAAAATAAATTAATTAAAAAAAAATTATTTGGCTGTACCAGGTCTTAGTTGCAGCATGTGAACTCGAGGTTGCAGCCTGTGGGACCTAGTTCCTTGACAAGGGATCGAATCCAGGCCCCCTGCATTGGGAACTTGGGGTCTTAGTCACTGGACCACCAGGGAAATGCCACAGTCTGTGTTTTAAAATAAAATACCCTCTGGATCATCTGACCCTGGCTCATGGGCTTTCTTTAGGGGGAAATAACTGTGTGTGTGTCTGTATGCGTCTAACCAAAGAGCCATTATTCAGTGGCAAGTATAAATCTCCCAAGACGTGGAGATACCATAGTTGAACTTGATTGTGAAGGAGAGTGTGGTTTTCTGTTTATCCCCATAGCCAGTGAATGCAGTGACAGAGCAGCCATGCGGGGGGCGGGCGGTGTTTGGGAGGCCTGGTCACTGAAGACCTTTTCTTCAATAGCCAAGGGTTGCGCTGCACCTGCCTTCCAGGCCCTTGACATTCCGGGTGTGCCCAAGGCCAAGAGAGATGACTTTAGCAAGGAGTGTGTCAGCGTCACCTGGAGGACTGGGTGAAATACAGATGGCTGGGCTCCATGGGGGAGATTCTGATTCATTAGGTCCAGGGACTAACTGACTTGTTGGGAAAGACCTTGCTGCCAGGAAAGATTGAAGGCCAAAGGAGAAGAGGGTGGCAGAAGATGAGATGGTTGGACGCAATCACTGATTCAAGGTACATGAACCTGGGCAAACTCGGGGACAGAGTGAGGGACAAGGAGGCCTGGCATGCTGCAGTCCACGGGGTGGCAAAGAGTCGGATACAACTTAGCGACTGAACAAGAATAACAAAGTCCAGGGGGGGCCCGGGAGGTTGTGTTCTGAGTGAGATTCCAGGAGGCGGTGATGCTGGTTACGGACCGCCTACACTCTGAGAGCTGCCAACTTAGACTACTAACCAGGGAGCAAGAGTGATCTGGGAGTGGTGAGATTGCCTGTCTCCAGCAGGATGCCGACTGACAGTGACAGAGCTGAAAATCAAGCCACTCCTGCTCTGTAGGCACAGAGTATTTGGTTATTTCCTCTTCCTTCTCCTTTGACTTTTAGTAAAAATGTACTGTGCATATTATAACATAAGTAAAATAAACTGTATGAAAAAGGTAGTAACATTGCTGGATGGGCAGAAATGGAAATATACTGTTGTAAGCTTGGAATAGGATGTATCAAATGATATAATATTATTTAAGGTACATTGTAGATTCATTTTCCTTCAGCGAACCCCAAAGCAGCCACTAAAACAACACAGCAAGTAATTATAGCTAATAATCTATCAGTAGAGATAAAATGAATCATAAAAATATTCAACTGAAAATAGAACAAGAGGGAGAAAGGGTAAAAAAGAAGAGATGGAATCAATAAAACTAATATGACAGTTGTGTATTTAGTTTATGAATGTTGCTATTCATATCAAATATAGGTGGCCTAAGCCCTCCAATTAAAAGGCAGAGATTGTCATTTTGAGTAAAAAAGCAAGATCCAGCTATAAGCTGCTTCTGAGAAACTCAGTTTACATAAAGAGAGATGGTTCTTTAAAAATAAAAGGATGGGAAAAGATTTATCCTGACATATACTATGGCTATGCTAGGTAGACAAAGAAGGCACCATAACAATGCTATCAACAAAAAGTACATTACATAATGATCAAAAGAATGAATTTATTGAGAGTACATGGCAATACTAAACCAATACTAAACTGGCTGCTAAATGCTAAGCAGCCAGTAGCAGAATCTCCAAATAAAGTCGAGCCTGATAGTGCTTGGGACTTCCCTGGTAGTCCAGCGGTTAAGACTCTGCATCCCCAGTGCGGGGACGTGAGTTTCATCTCTAGTCAGGCAGGGCTTCCCAGGTGGCGCTAGTGGTAAAGAACCTACCTGGTCAATGCAGGCCAGTAAGGCGATGTGGTTTTGATCCCTCGGTTGGGAAAATCCCCCTGGAGAAGCAGATGGCTAGCCACTCCAGTATTCTTGCCTGGAGAGTCCTATGGACAGAGGAGCCTGGTGGGTTATAGCCCACGGGGTCACAAGGAGTTAGACACGACGGAAGCAACTTAGTGACCTAGACACGCACAGGAAACTAAGATCCTGGATGCCCCAAGATGCAGGGAAAAAAACAACAACAACAAAAAAAACTACCAGTACTTCAAGAAGATGTAGACAGTTCCTACCGTGAAAGAAACGGACAAGCTCCATGTTCTGGATCTATGACTGTAGTCGTGTATAAAGAGTGAGGGGCTGGTTTCAATGTGCTCACCTGGATTTTGAACAGGAGCCTAGGTGGTGGTGGTACCCACAACCTCTGACAGCACAGCAGAGAAGCCGCTGTAGCAATGACAGGGTGCCGCAGGGGCCGGTGCCTGTCGCGCAGGGTCGGGGATGCAGCGGGACCGGCGTTGCCATCCCAGGTTCAGTGACAGTGGCGAGCTCAAAGGTGGGTCCTGTCTGCTGCGGAGACTTCCTTGCCATGATCTGCATTCCAAACCTGGTTCTCTTGCCTTCCTGTCAGCTTGTGAACCTTACCTAGAGCAGAGAGAAGTCACTTTCCTCAGTAAGGAGTGTAGCTGGGGAGAATCCCTCCATCACGAGCAATTCCAGGCACATCTCCAGACTAAGTCTAAAACCTAAGCCAAAGAGAAGCACCTTCCTCTTCCCTCTTCCTCTCCATCACCTTTCCTTTCAGCAGACCTCCAGTCTAGAGACCAGTGTCCTGTACAGCTCCTCCCACCAGCCTGCATTTCCCTTTGTTGATTGAGCCACAAGATCCTTTTCAGACGATGTTTGGAATTTATATAGGTGGCACAGTGGCAAAGGAATCCGCCTGCCAATATAGGAGACTCAGGAGATGGATTTAACCCCTCAGCTGGGTAGATTCCCTGGAGAAGGGAATGGCAACCGAGTCCAGTATTCTTACCTGGAGAATCCCATGGATAGAGGAGCCTGGTGTCCTACAGTCCATGGGGTCACAAGGAGTCAGACAGAACTGAACACACACACACAGGCATGCACACACACACACAATATGGCCTATGAAGGAGCCCGAAGATGTTGGCTGAAAAGCAAGTGTTTTGAGTACTGAGAATTTCTCTGGTTATTCTCAGGTGGATGCTAATGAAGTGACTATGTTTTCCCATGTTTTAAAAGAAAAGTTGCTCTGAAAGTCTTCTCTGTTTGAAAGTGTCTGCCTGTCTTTTCTCTAGCTATTTGGACCAGTTCACTCAAAGTTGGTGAGCAGTATATAAAACTCTTCAACAGTTCTCCTGCCTTTCCCATTCAAATAAATAAACAGAATATATGGCATTTCTACCAAAGGCAGCAGGAGAAGACATCCCATTTCATGCTTCAGCGATCTGACTAAGGAAACAAATATAGATTTTTCTTCCAAATGCCTTCAGGTTATAAGGCAAATTGATTAAGGCCTCCCTTTAAGCCTCACCAGAGAAGTAAATGGATGATCAAGTGGGCCTACTCTTAAGAGAAAGAGGTTACGTCTAATACTGACTCTCCTAATCAGTTTGACATAAAGCATATTTCCCACAGACATGGCCCTCCAACCCATCTCGTGTGCAGGAGAGATGAAAGCCATATGGATTTCAGTTTCCTGTTAGCTGAGAATAAATTAGATCATGTTCTTTTCTCCTCCTTACCACTCCTTGGTGGATTCAATTTCCATGTAGATATGTCCGATATTATTTTTTAGGGAGGAGTTAATAAATTGCTTTTTTCCCTTTATCATACTGATATGATTCTTGCCTTTCCTTTCCCCTGGCTCTCCCTGCTGCCAATAAAATAATACAAAGCCTAAGAAAACGAGAGAGGGAAGAGCTTCATGGGTAGTGATATTAGTTTGACCTTTTTGAGGCTGCAGAAGAGCTGATCATAAATCCTGGTAACTCACAGATCAAAACTGTTCCTAGAAATTCCTCAAGTGTAGTGATGTTCTTGGCAAAGAAAATTATTTTCCCAGATTTTATTTTATTTATTTTTTATCTTTTGATGGCACTGCATGGCATGTGGGATCTTAGTTCCCCAACGAGGGATCAAACTTGTGCCCCTTGCACTGGCAGCCTGAAGTCTTAACCACTGGACCACCAGAGAAATCCCCAGGTTTTAAATAGCATATTATATTAGCTGAGGTAAAGCTACTTGCTGTAGTAAATAAAATTTAATATCTCAGTGACTTAACACAAGAAGTTTTTGTTTCTCTCATAAATTTCATCCAGCAATGGGGAAAGGAGATGGAATGGGGTAAGGTTTGGTGAAGCAGATTTTGTTTCATGAAGTCTCTTATTAATCTAAACTAATATGAACACTGTTGCTTTCAAGTTTAATTTTTCACACTGCCTGGGTATTCACTTTCACCCTGGGGATGGGAGGAGAGGCAAGGAGAAAGAGCGAGGGACAGACAGGCAGTTGGGATCATTTCAAGGTATTCCTTATGGGCTAGGCCTAAAGTGGAGTATTATATTTGCTCACATTTTACTGACTGAACACTGTTGTGTGGCTTGAAGAGCTGGGAGATATCTTGAAGTTGTGGGCCCAGGAGTAAAGAGAGAGCTAGCTTCTAGTTTCTTAGGAGGGAGTAGAATTTTAGCTCAGATGGTAAAGTGTCTGACTACAATGTGGGAGATCTGGGTTCGATCCCTCGGTTGGGAAGATTCCCTGGAGAAGGAAATGGCAACCCACTCTAGTATTCATGCCTGGAAAATCCCATGGACCAAGGAGCCTGGAGGGGTACAGTCCATGGGGTCGCAAAGAGTTGGACACGACTGAGTGACTTCACTTCACTAGAATTTTCATGAGGCCATTTTTGAATTTGGGACCCAGATAATCAATATTAAATCATAATGTTTGCATTATATGCTTTATCTTTCATTAAAATTTTTGTTGACTTTCTCTTGTAGTCATATTTTTAATTATATGATTTAAAGATATTTTAACCTGATACTGTACTACCAATCCTTTTTCACTAGATTGCCCTATTTTTATCTTCATAATTTTGATTAAAGCTACTCAGATGGTTCAGTGGTAAAATATCACTCCACCAATGTAGGAGTCACAGGACACGTGGGTTTTTATCTCCGGGTGGGGAAGATCCCCTGGAGAAGGGAATGGCAACCCATTCCAGCATTCTTGCCTAGAGAATCCCACGGACAAAGGAGCCTGGTGGACTGCAGTCTGTAGGGTCACAAGGAGTCAGACACGACTGAGCATACACACACATACAATTTTGATTTATCTTCCAACCAGATGGACTATGCCCTCAAGGAAGTTTTTTTCCCCAGGCCAAGTGTATGTGTGTTTTCTAAGCTCTTACATTCCTGAGATTTCCCTTCTGTTTTCTTGACAACTTTACTATGTCAAAGGTTGTAAAACAGGGATGACAATTGATTCTCATATGTGGGGACTCAAATGCATCCATCAATTGTACATTTCTTGAACTGACAAAAAATAATTTTCCATACTTCCTCCTCTAAGTGTTTGCTAGCATAGTTTTTTCTTTCAGAAGAATAACTGAGAAAGAAAAGAAATTCACTAGGGAAAGAATATTTACAGAAAGCAATCCTGATACCTTACTAAGATTACAGAAAATCCTGCATCTTATAGTAATGTTAAAAGCTTGACACTGTGTATTAAGAAATTGTTATTCACTATTCTAACATTCACTCAATTGCCAATATATTTCTTTCAGAAGAATAACTGAGAAAGAAAAGAAATTCACTAGGGAAAGAATATTTATAGAAAGCAATCCTGATACCTTACTAAGATTACAGAAAATCCTGCATCTTATAGTAATGTTAAAAGCTTGACACTGTGTATTAAGAAATTGTTATTCACTATTCTAACATTCACTCAATTGCCAATATACCTTATAGGAAATTCTGATCAAAAGCTCTGTTAGTTGCTAAAAATATTCGGTCATAGAGAGCTTTACACTCACTAAAGAGAGAGAAAAAATTCCTATAAAGCCCCAATACTTTGGCCACCTGATGAGAAGAACTGACTCACCGGAAAAGACCCTGATGCTGGGAAAGATTGAGGGCAGGAGGAGAAGGGGGCGACAGAGGATGAGAAGGCTGGATGACAACATCGACTTAATGGACATGAATTTGATCAAATTCCAGGAAATAGTGAAGGATAGGTAAGCCTGGTCTGCTGCTGTCCGTGGGATCACAAAGAATTGGACACAACTGAGTGGCAGAACAACAATGAAGTTGTTTAAATCTCCTCATGATGTATTTACATTACTCATGCTAGTCTACATTGATATATGTTCTAAAAGAAACTTTATTTTGTTCTAGGGGCTGCAACAGCTAATTAGTGGTACCTTCCAAGTCTCAGATTTTTTGAAGAAGAGTGAAGAAATCCAGACCCAGCTGATTCTCTTTTTTCCCACCTAAGCAAATGTCTCACACTGGAAACTGAAAAGTAATATAACTAAAGAATGATTCTTTATGTATTTTGAAGTTACTTTTTGTGTTTCTCGATCATATATTCCTCTATAAAATCTATAACATCTTTGTTTGCATTTTTAGTCATACTTTAAAAGAATAAGTTTGACTTTTTATTTTACCATGTGACTTTTTAATTTTATAATGTTTAACTGTGGAGTTTAAAATCTCTTGTTATCTGGAACCAGTATTAAGGATTCTACAAAATTTAGACTGCTTTGGGCTACATAACTTAAAAGATAAAAGAATATTCTAGCTTCTCTGAAAATGTCTAGTGTATAGAATTAATTACTTTCTATGGCCCTACCTGACCTTAGCTAATGAGGCCAGAAAAGTTCTTAGAGGAATCCTTGGCTTGAATTTGACCATGGGATCAGTGATGGTGACCCATAGAAGACACAGGCCCCTTGGCTTAAACACAGAGCTTGCTTCCATGACTCTTGCTGACTCTCCTCTAATTAATTTCTTCTAATTTGTCTCATATTGAAAAGCAGAGACATTACTTTGCCAACAAAGGTCCGTCTAGTCAAGGCTATGGTTTTTCCAGTGGTCATGTATGGATGAGAGAGTTGGACTGTGAAGAAAGCTGAGC
>SJYX01004587.1:28765-49476 GCA_006410675.1 Oreotragus oreotragus | reverse complement strand
TTGGAAGGACTGATGCTAAAGCTGAAACTGCAGTACTTCGGCCACCTCATGTAAAGAGTTGACTCACTGGAAAAGACTCTGATGCTGGGAGGGATTGAGGGCAGGAGGAGAAGGGGATGACCGAGGATGAGATGCCATGCTCACGGACTCGATGGACGTGAGTCTGAGTGAACTCCGGGAGATGGTGATGAACAGCGAGGCCTGGCGTGCTGCGATTCATGGGGTCGCAAAGAGTCAGACACGACTGAGCGACTGAACTGACTGATTGACTGACCACATTTAGTAACATGCAAGTCCTATGGCTCTATTCTTTACAATCTACCCTCTCTTCTCCATTTCCTGTTCAATGGTCCTAGCTAAGCCTCTAATCCTTGCTTCCTTAGATTGTTGCAATTGTCCCCAAACTATTAGATCATTCAGTTTATAAAATCTTAAATGTTTTTGCTTAAACAGCTTCATTTTTCCACTCCTCTTGTTTCTCCAACCCTGTTCACTGAGAGAATGACTGGTCAACTCTCAAGACTAGGTTCAAATGTCACTTCTAATTTTTCTATTGAAATTGGCAGGTCTTCTCCTTGGGATCCTTACTGGGAACTGCAATAGGTCTCCTGTAGTGATGATAATGGGTAATATTGATTGAGCTTTCATTGAACTTAACCATCATTTAAAAGCTTCACATGTTTTAGCTCATTAAATGCTTTCAACCACTCTGTGAGATAGGTACTATTATTATCAACAGTTTATACACAAAGAAGCAGGTTTAGTGAACTTATTTTGCCAAACATCACACAATCAGGAACTGGAAGAGCTAGAATTTGAGTCCAATGTTGGCTTGAGAGCTTTCACCCTTAGTTCTAAGATGTTCACACATCTGTGTACCTTTAATCTATGCTGTATTGCAGCATAGCATCTTAGTGTACCTCTTTTCCTACCAATATGTACGGCTCTGTGCAGAGGTCACATACAGTTCAGTTGCTCAGTCATGTCCAACTCTTTGCGACCCCATGGACTGCAGCATGCCGGGCTTCCCTGTCCATCACCAACCCTTGGAGCTTGCTCAAACTCATGCCCGTTGAGTTGGTGATGCCAACCAAACATCTCATGCTCTGTCATCCCCTTCTCCTCCTGCCCCCAATCCCTCCCAGCATCAGGGTCTTTTCCAATGAGTCAGTTCTTCACATCAGGTGGCCAAAGTACTGGAGTTTCACCTTCAACATCAGTCCTCCCAATGAATATTCAGGACTGATTTCCTTTTGGATTTACTGGTTTGGCCTCCTTGCAGTCCAAGGGACTCTCAAGAGTCTTCTCCAACACCACAGTTCAAAAGCATCAGTTCTTCGGTGCTCAGCTTTCTTTATGGTCCAACTCTCACATCCATACATGACTACTGGAAAAACCATAGGTTTGACTAGATGGACCTTTGTCGGCAAAGTAATGTCTCTTCTTTTTAATACGCTATCTAGGTTGCTCATAACTTTTCTTCCAAAGAGCAAGTATCTTTTTAAATTTCATGGCTGCAGTCACCATCTGCAGTGATTTTGGAGCAAGAAATAAAGTCTGTCACTGTTTCCATTGTTCCCCCATCTATTTGCTGTGAAGTGATGGGACCAGATGCCATGATCTTAGTTTTCTGAATGTTCAGCTTTAAGCCAACTTATTCACTCTCCTCTTTCACTTTCATTGAGAGACTCTTTAGTTCTTCTTCACTTTCTGCCATAAGGATAGTGTCATCTGCATATCTGAGGTTACTGATACTTCTCCAGCAATCTTGATTACAGCTTTTGCTTCATCCAGCCTGGCATTTCACATGATATACACTGCATATAATTTAAACAAGCAGGGTGACAATATACAGCCTTGACATACTCCTTTCCTTATTGGAACCAGTCTGTTGTTCCATGTCTAATCCAAACTGTTGCTTCTTGACCTACATACAGATTTTTCAGGAGGCAGGTAAGGTGGTCTGATATTCCTATCTCTTTCAGAATTTTCCATAGTTTGTTGATAGGCTTTAGCATAGTCAATAAAGCAGAAATAGATGTTTTTCTGGAACTTTCTTGCTTTTCCAATGATCCAACGGATGTTGGCAATTTGATGTCTGGTTCCTCCGCCTTTACTAAATTCAGCTTGAACATCTGGAAGTTCACAGTTCACATACTGTTGAAGCCTGGCTTGGAGAATTGTGAGCATTACTTAGCTAGTGTGTGAGATGAGCGCAATTGTGTGTAGTTTGAACATTCTTTGGCATTGACTTTCTTTGAGACTGGAGTGAAAACTGACCTTTTCTAGTCCTGTGGCCCCTGCTGAGTTTTCCCAATTTGCTGGTATATTCAGTGCAGTGTTTTCACAGCATCATCTTTCAGGATTTGAAATAACTCAACTGGAATTCCATCACCCCCACTAGCTTTGTTCATAGTGATGCTTCCTAAGGCCCACTTGACTTCACATTCCAGGATGTCTGGCTCTAGGTGAGTGATCATACCATTGTGGTTATCTGAGTCATGAAGATCTTTTTTGTAATCTTCTCATCCTAAATAAATGTGTGCAGTGATTGATCAATTGGGCTTTCCAGGTAGCGCTAGTAGTAAAGAATTTTCCTGCCAATACAGAAGACACAAGAGATTTGGGTTCAATCCCTGGGACAGGAAGATCCCCTGGAGTAGGAAATGGCAACCTTCTCTGGTATTCTAGCCTGGAAAATTTCACTGACAGAGGAACCTTGCAGGCTACAGTCCATGAGGCTGTAGAGTCGGACATGACTGAGCAACTAAGCACATAAGGGTGGAATGTCTAAGCCAAATGGAATTAACGTTGTTTAGAATTTTTTGTTGCTTATTTTGTTTAACCTGAATGGACTCTGAGGTCCCTTTTGTTGGAAAACAGTAGAGTGCTGTTCCCTCTTGCTTAGTGGACTATATCTTGCCTAGTGATGAGATTGTAGAGGAGAATCAACTGAATCAGTTCTTGCATACTGAATGCAACGGTACTTCCCTGAGAAATGGTGGAGATGATCTTTGTGGAAAATATAATCAACAGTAAAATGTGACTCTCAATTTACTGGAGAAAGACAAATCTCATTCAAGCCATGTGTAAATATGGCAAAAATAAACCTCTTTGTAGGTACTTGGAAGAAAACAAAAAACTACTTAGTGAATGTTTATCATTTCAGAGTTCTATACATATTAAAGATACCTGGGTTAAACGGAACTCATGGGTGAAATAGGGCTTCCCCAGTGGCTCAGAAATATGCATTGCAGGAGACTCTCGAGACCTGAGTTTGATCCCTGGGTCAGGAAGATCACCTGGAGGAGTCAATGACAACCCACTCCAGTATTCCTACCTGGAGAATCCCAGGGACAGAGGAGCCTTGCAGATTATAGTACATGGGGGGTCACAAATAATTGGACATAACTTAAGTGACTGAGCATTCAAATATATAGCGACAGAGAGGTCAAATATACACACTGCCATTCCTATCATCTAGATATCTTTTATTTTTATATCTTTTTGTTTATTTACTTTTTATTTGAAATATAGCTGTTGTACAATATTATATAAGTTACAGGTGAACAACATAGTGATTTTTTAAAGGCTACATTCCTTTTATAATTACTATCATATACTGGCTATATTCTGTGCTGCACACTATAACCTTGTAGATTATTTATTTTATACATGATAGTATGTACCTATTAATCCCCTAACCCTAGCTTGCTCCTCCCCTCTAGCTGTCTTTTAAACATCCTTTGAGCTCCTACCTCCTGAATGCAGACCTTTCATAGCCTGCTCACTAGTCTGTTCCTCTTGTGCTGCCTGTACACTGCTCCCAATCTTTTTGAAACACAACTGGGATCAAGTCACAATCCTTGTTCAAACCTCTAATGACTATTCATTGTCCCAGGCTAACATTCACACTCTGTTGCCAGGTCCCCACAATGGTTGTCATCATGTCTTACTAGCCCTTGCTTCTGTCTCTTGATTCAAGGAGTCACAAGTCCACCTTATGAAAATACTGTCATTCCCTAAACGTGGTATGTTTTCTCTGCCCAGAATATCTTTTCTTCTCATTAGTTTCAAGATCCATCTCCTTTGCTCTATGCCTTCAAGGAATTGCCTTTGCTAAGTGATATTTTTTCTCTTCCACATCTGACAAGGGTAACTCTGACATACCCTTTAATAGATGTACCGTAATTACCTGTTCACGAAATCTATTTCCCTCTTTGTACTAGAACTTGAGGTTGGGGACAATTTTTTATTTTGTGTATTAGTGCTTCTCAAACTTTAGTGTACATATAAATAATCTGGAGAGCTTATTAAATGTAGAATCTGAATCACCAGGTCATAAGTGAGGGCTGAGTAAGCATTTCCAAGAACTCCCCCCCAAAATATCAATGTTGTTAGCCTATAGATCACACTAGGGAGATGTATTTTGGGCAGTTAATTTTGTATAAATGAATCAAAATGAAAAAAAAAAAACAAATAAAACATTGTCAGACTGTTCTACTTTATGTTTACTTTCTTTTTTTAAACAAGGGATTAATATTTTCATTCAGTCTATGTGTCAGCCTAGTGATCATTATATTTTTATAGCTTTAATATTTCCTCACACTCCTATTGTTATATTTTTCCTTCTTTACATTTTCCCTTTTTTAGAATTAAATTTTGTTTTAACCAGGACTAATATTGCAAGAATCTATTACCACAATGGGGTAAAACTTAAATCTTGAAACAAAATTCTTTAAAAAAATTTTGTATGTCCATAGACATTATTTCAATCATAACCAATACTACATAAAATTGCATTGGGTTAAAATATATATTCAGAAGTTAATCAATGTATAGTGCTAATTCACTCAGAATGTTCTCTGTCATGTTTTTGAACAAGTGTTTTTTTTTAGAAATCAGCTAAAATTTAAAGAGGATGCTTGATTTTCATAGTCACTTCTCGTTCTGATTAATATTCATTTATATGTGTACCACACAAACCAATTAGCTTACTACATCTGGGCTAATTTGTGCTCAAACTTAGATTTTCCACATTCTTTTCCTCTATGATTAGAAAAAGATGAAATTCAGTTCTTTACAGCTGGAAAGAATCCATGGACATGTCCCACAAATTTTGAATATTTTACTCACTATCTACATCTCTAAGTTGGAGACCAAATCCAAAGGCTCGGATATATCAATTACATCCTAAGAAATTCAGATCGGGTCATGTATGGATGTGAGAGTTGGACTGTGAAGAAGGCTGAACGCCGAAGAATTGATGCTTTTGAACTGTGGTGTTGTAGAAGACTCTTTGAGAGTCCCTTGGACTGCAAGGAGATCCAACCAGTCCATTCTGAAGGAGATCAACCCTGGGATTTCTTTGGAAGGAATGATGGTAAAGCTGAAACTCCAGTACTTTGGCCACCTCATGAGAAGAGTTGAATCATTGGAAGAGACTCTGATGCTGGGAGGGATTGGGGGCAGGAGGAGAAGGGGACGACCGAGGATGAGATGGCTGGATGGCATCACGGACTCGATGGACGTGAGTCTGAGTGAACTCTGGGAGATGGTGATGGACAGGCAGGCCTGGCGTGCTGCGATTCATGGGGTTGCAAAGAGTCGGACACGACTGAGCGACTGAACTGAATTGAACCAAGAAGTTAATGGGAACATCTGATTATTTTTATGATGATAATGAACAAATCGGTGAAGACTAACACAACTCAATTAGAATCACAAAACTGATTCAATAGCAACAGCAACAAAAGACTGATTCAAGATAACTGGTTGATAACACCGGGTGAGATGGAGTTGGCTTCCAGTATATTGCTTAAGAACATTGATAAACAAACGTTCTAGGTTTCATCGGAAAACTTGCAGTAATAAAGATCCTTTGAACTCCAAACCCCTGTGCTCAGTAAATAATGCTATTTTCTCTCCTGTAAGGTCTCAGTTTCCTCCTTAGTTGCTATGCCCTGCTTTTGCTGCGATTTATAGGTACTTTTAATTCCAAACATGTGAAATCTTTCATCTTAAGGAGACACATGTTATGTATTTGTTTTAGTGTACGTCAGGGAACAAAGCCAATGTGCACTGAAGATTCTATTAGCAGTAGTAAGAATGGTAATTAAAGAGCTAGACATGTCTGGCTGATTCATGTGGTTTCTTTTCATTTCATTTTGTAGGGACTAAATGTAGCTTAAAGTAAAGTTTTATTTTAAATTAGCATTCAATGCTATCCAGCCAAGAAAGACTGTTTATTTATTTTTTCTTCCAAATGTGTTCCCTTGAACACAGAGAAATTCATGATCAGCTTTCCATTATGTGTGAACTTTTCAAGTCATATGAAAGAACTGTTAATCTGGGATGTAGAGAGATGATCCACTGTACGGCTAGAAGATCACCTTTCACCTTGTCACTTTAAAATCACAAACGTGTGATGTGTGGATTGATCAGTGTTTAGAAACTTCTCAGTTACTTGATAACATCAAGGGAACTCCCAGGCGATCAGTGGTTAGAACTTCCAGCAGCAGGGGTGGGTTCGAACCCTAGTTGGGAAATTAAGATTCCACATGCTGCAGTGGCATGGCCAAAAACAAACAAACAAAAAAGGACTCCAACTGGAGAGGCATCAGGTAATCTAAACTTCTGGCTTCAAGTGCAAAGGTTGAGTTACGTTTGGCCTTCTCCCGCTGGTCACGTGTTCCCCAGTCTGCATGGTTCCCACTTGATAAATGTCATGCCTTTATGTGGCCTGCTTGATTCCTAGATGCATCTTCCTGCTTTGAAGGTTTTGGTTGTATAAAACTTCATGACCACACACAGAGACATGGAGGTGAGGGGCAGGGAATAGAGTGGGACTTACCCCTCTGGATTTAGACAGAGGCCAGAGAATACACCTCTCAAAGGTTATTGTAAATATACTTGAATTAAGCTTGGATAAGGACACACATTTATAAATTTGAAGACCCTGATGCTGGGAAAAATTGAGGGCAAGAGGAAAAGGTGGTGACAGAGGATGAGATGGTTGGATGGCATCACTGACTCAATGGACATGAGTTTGAGTGAACTCAGGGAGATAGAGATCGACAGAGAAGCCTGGCATGCTGCTGCTCATGGGTTCTCAAAGAGTTGGACATGCCTTAGTGACTGAACAATGACAACAAGGGAACTTACTCTGAGAGGGAGCAATCCTAAGACTGAGGTCAAAGACATCAAGAGACATCTTCAAGAGCAGGGGCAGCAGATATAATGTGGCAGGACTCTGGCAGGTAAGGAGGGGGACTGTGGTGGGGAGTCATCTTTTGAGAGGAACTTTAAGGACTAGCAAGGAACTATCTTGCAAGAATGGGGTGCAGGACCTCATTCCCTGGGAGGGTAGACAGAATGAAGCAGAGACCCCCTTTGCTGAGAACTGAGGCTCACGACAACCAAAATGTAGGACTCTGGGTCTTTGGGGAAAGCAATGTGGCAGCTCAATTGTTAACTCCAGGACAACCAGATATGCTGAGTTTTGGTAATTGGCAGGCTGAAGTTGTCGGTGCCTTCACTAATTCAAGAATAGGGTCAAGAACCAGAGCTGGAAGCAGCCAGAAGACGGGAGATGTCCTTATATCTGACCTCAGGAACCTGGGGAAATGAATGCAGAGCAATTACAGTAGCTCTGGGATGCCCAAGTGGGTGAAAGGAATATGGGGGAACTCTTGATTTCATACTGGAGAAGGAAATGGCAACCCACTCTAGTACTATTGCCTGGAAAATTCCATGGACAGAGGAGCCTGGTAGGCTACAGTCCATGGGGTCACAAGGAGTCGGACACGACTGAGCGACTTCACTTCACTTGATTTCATACATCCATTTAGACATAAGACTAAACTCTTATGTTTAGTTAGCATAAAGTCTGAAGTCTATTAAAAAAAAAAAANGGTAAGGAGGGGGACTGTGGTGGGGAGTCATCTTTTGAGAGGAACTTTAAGGACTAGCAAGGAACTATCTTGCAAGAATGGGGTGCAGGACCTCATTCCCTGGGAGGGTAGACAGAATGAAGCAGAGACCCCCTTTGCTGAGAACTGAGGCTCACGACAACCAAAATGTAGGACCCTGGGTCTTTGGGGAAAGCAATGTGGCAGCTCAATTGTTAACTCCAGGACAACCAGATATGCTGAGTTTTGGTAATTGGCAGGCTGAAGTTGTCGGTGCCTTCACTAATTCAAGAATAGGGTCAAGAACCAGAGCTGGAAGCAGCCAGAAGACGGGAGATGTCCTTATATCTGACCTCAGGAACCTGGGGAAATGAATGCAGAGCAATTACAGTAGCTCTGGGATGCCCAAGTGGGTGAAAGGAATATGGGGGAACTCTTGATTTCATACTGGAGAAGGAAATGGCAACCCACTCTAGTACTATTGCCTGGAAAATTCCATGGACAGAGGAGCCTGGTAGGCTACAGTCCATGGGGTCACAAGGAGTCGGACACGACTGAGCGACTTCACTTCACTTGATTTCATACATCCATTTAGACATAAGACTAAACTCTTATGTTTAGTTAGCATAAAGTCTGAAGTCTATTAAAAAAAAAAAAAACTCAGGGTAGAAATCTGTGCAAACACATTACAACAAAGGAGAGAATATATCAAATATCTCCCTTATCCTTCCTTCAGTGTCTGTTGGGCCTGCATTAGCTAAACTCACATTGAGCGACCACTCATATATATAAATGAAAATTAGGGTTTGAAGTCCAGGGACTTCCCTGATGGTCCAGTGGTTGGAACTTCATCTTCCAGTGCAGGGGCATGCAGGTTCCAACACTGGTCAGGGAGCTAAGACCCCACATGCCTTGCAGCCAAAAGACCAGCATAAAAACAATGGAAGCAATATGATAACATGTTCAATAAAGACTTCAAAAATTGATTCACATTAAAAAAAATCTTAAAAACATAAAATAATTTGAAGCTCACAGTTCTTGCCTTAATCCCCAACTTGGTCCTCCCCATGAGAGAAATAGCCCTTTGCCTCTTGAGCATCTGAGGGTTAACTAGCCAGGGAATGGATTACTGCTTAAGCAGAGGGAGAGATTAGATGAGTGATGATAACATGCAGCCCTGGGCTGTTATACCTCTGATAGGCATCTCTAATTGATTACAGCACTTGTTTCCTGCTCATCTTGGAAAAGGCCTCGGAATCTCTCCCAATACCATGCTCCAGGAGCCAATCAATTAGGGTTGACACTGGAAATGAAATGCATCTGCCCTTCTTTTATTAGGGTTTTACTGCCAAGTTGCTGTGGATGAAGCCACTGATTGGGGAAGAGCATCCATGTCCAGATTGAAAGCAGGCAAATTGCCAGTCTGGGAAGTTTACACCGGAATAAGAAAAGGTATATTAATTTGTGTTTATCCTTCCTTCTCTCCCCACCTCTTCTATGTAGGTAAGCAAATCCCTTATAATTCCTTGCATGTGGCATTATTGCTGGGCAGAAAGTATAAGATGTAACAGTGCATCCATGCATGCTCAGTCATGTCTGACTCTTTGTGACCCCATGGATTGTAGCCTGCCAGGCTCCTCTGTCCATGGGATTTCCCAGGCAAGAATCCTGGAGTGGCTTGCCATTTTCTCCTCCAGAGGATCTTCCCGACACAGGGATTGAACCTGCATCTTCTGCATTGCTGGTGGATTCTCTACCACTGAGCCCCCAGGGAAGCCTTACTGGAACACTTACAGTGGCTAAAGTTTTAGGCTTCAGGTAGAAGTACAGCTGAACTTACAGCATCCCTTGATGAAAGGGTGGTTGACAAGACTTCACTTTGCCTTTGTGATCAGCACAAAATCTTTTCATGCAAGTTCAGGCAGGAGTGAAGGTTGAAAGGAAATGGTTTGAATAGTGACAGACGTATTCCATTTGATCTTTGGATTCCTGCCTCATCCTTTTCCACCTTGCAACCTGTGCAACAACAGATTCCCTTGCCCTTTGGTTTCTGATCTGTTTTGGCCATAGGAATCCTGGCAGGAGAGAGAAGGGAGAAGAGGGAGTGATGCAGGACTATTTACCTCCCTGGCTCTGTCCTCACGTGGCTTCCTGGAGCTAGTTTGTCCCTGCACCAGTGATCACTGCCGCTGTCTACAGCAGCCTGCTACTCTGTCCTCTCCTTCCCACTCTGCAGCCTGCTCCTCCCCTCATTCCTCTGGGCAAATTGGCTATAACTACTCTGTTGTTATTGGACTCATGATACTTCCCTCTTCCTGTGGCTTCCCCTCTCCTAATTTGAAGACATCATCTCCTTCCTGTTGGGACCCTGATTGGTACAGGTTGTTTATTTATAGTCTCCTTCTACCCACATCCCTGTAGGGTTATCCCTGAAATGAGCCTAAATAGCTCCTTCTTCACTTCTTTCTTTTTGGAACACACAGAAAAGAATCTTTTCCTTCAGTTTTAGCTTTTACAAAAGACAGGTGGTACTGTTACACTGGGGGCTTCCCAGGTGGCTCAGTGGTTAAAAAAAAAAAAAAAAAAACCCACCTGCAATGCAGGAGACCCAGGAGACATGAATTTGATCCCCAGCCCAGGAAGATCCCCTGGAGGAGGAAGCAGCATATCACTCACTCCAGCATTGTTGCCTGGGGAATCCCATGGACAGAGGGCCTAAGCAGTTAAGCACAAGACTTCATCTATCCCTGGATGTCTGGGATCCCTTGTTCTGAATGGTAGACCACCATGTTATTCACATCTCTGAGAAAAAGAGTAAGTTCAGAACCAGTGGCTAATCTGTGGAAGGTCTTTCTGTTTCCCTTTCTCAGTTCACAGTAATTCTGTTAAATGGCCATGGGTTCCTCTAAGGAACTGGTGACTCATTTTAGGTTTCTTTCGACCAGCCCTCAAGTTTGTTCACCTATGTATGTCAAGCATCACCTCTTTCATTTCTTGAGAGTCCATAATCAATACACTACTATTGCATAGTCTTGACAATCAAAACCTCTAAGACAGTGTCATTGATAAGTTATGCTAAGATGTTTAAGGAATTCATAGTGTCAATCATATACGTCATACTAGAGAACTGAGAAAGAGTTTGCATGCGTGTGTGTTCCATCGCTTCAGTTTTGTCTGCCTCTTTGGGACCACATGGACTGTAGCCCGCCAGGCTCCTCTGTCCATGGGATCTCCAGGCAAGAATACTAGAGTGGGTTGCACTCCCTTCTCCAGGGACTCTCCCGAACCCAGGGACTTCAGGCAGAGTCTCTACTGTTGATCTACCAGAGACATCCAAGAAGGAGTATAGAAACTCCAATTCATGTCATAAAGCTAGAATAACTTTAATTCTAAAACCCAAAAAAACAGTGTTATAAAGGAATAGACAGGCCAATATTATCATGGATATATTTGCAAAGTTTCTAAACATAAAAAAAAAAAAAAAAAAACCCACCTGCAATGCAGGAGACCCAGGAGACATGAATTTGATCCCCAGCCCAGGAAGATCCCCTGGAGGAGGAAGCAGCATATCACTCACTCCAGCATTGTTGCCTGGGGAATCCCATGGACAGAGGGCCTAAGCAGTTAAGCACAAGACTTCATCTATCCCTGGATGTCTGGGATCCCTTGTTCTGAATGGTAGACCACCATGTCATTCACATCTCTGAGAAAAAGAGTAAGTTCAGAACCAGTGGCTAATCTGTGGAAGGTCTTTCTGTTTCCCTTTCTCAGTTCACAGTAATTCTGTTAAATGGCCATGGGTTCCTCTAAGGAACTGGTGACTCATTTTAGGTTTCTTTCGACCAGCCCTCAAGTTTGTTCACCTATGTATGTCAAGCATCACCTCTTTCATTTCTTGAGAGTCCATAATCAATACACTACTATTGCATAGTCTTGACAATCAAAACCTCTAAGACAGTGTCATTGATAAGTTATGCTAAGATGTTTAAGGAATTCATAGTGTCAATCATATATGTCATACTAGAGAACTGAGAAAGAGTTTGCATGCGTGTGTGTTCCATCGCTTCAGTTTTGTCTGCCTCTTTGGGACCACATGGACTGTAGCCCGCCAGGCTCCTCTGTCCATGGGATCTCCAGGCAAGAATACTAGAGTGGGTTGCACTCCCTTCTCCAGGGACTCTCCCCAACCCAGGGACTTCAGGCAGAGTCTCTACTGTTGATCTACCAGAGACACCCAAGAAGGAGTATAGAAACTCCAATTCATGTCATAAAGCTAGAATAACTTTAATTCTAAAACCCCAAAAAACAGTGTTATAAAGGAATAGACAGGCCAATATTATCATGGATATATTTGCAAAGTTTCTAAACAAATTATCAGTAACCCAAATGCAGCAATGTACAACTGGATTAATGGCTCAGTTGAAATTATCCTAAGATTTGCTCGAGTATTTGAAAATCAATGAATGTAATTCACTACAACTGAATAAAAAGAAAACCATATGATTATTTCAATAGACAGAAAAAGTACTTTATAAAATTCAAAATCTGTTCATAATAAAAACTAAAGAGACAAGACTGAGCGACTGAGCATACACATACACATGAAAATAAAACTAAAAATTATTTTGAGCTTAATGGCTCGCCATAATGAACTTAGTGATAAATGGATGATCTTTTCAATGATTTGTGTCAGGTCAATTGGATATCTGTGTTCAAAAAGTGAAGCGTGACCTCTACCTTTCACCTTAAAGAGCAATTCTTTGTGATGAAGAAAAGGTCATGACCTAAATCAATTAAACTTGTAGAAGTTAACAGAGGGAAATATTTTCATAATATTGGGATAGGCAAGGATTTTTAAACAGGATACCAAATGTCCCAATTTGGTATAAAAGACAAGATTTATAAACTAGATCTTATTTTTAAAAAGACCCTGTTAAGAAAGTGAAATGACAACTCCTAAGAGGAGATATTTGCCATACAGAAGTCCAAAGTAGGCCCCCTGCTTTGGAGTCAGATGGTTTAGGTTCAAATATTGATTACCATACAGTGTCTGTGTGAACTCTGGACAAATTATTTAAACTCGTTAGCCGTCATTTATTTCATATAAAATGAAGATGCTAATGGATACACTGTAAAGATTATATGTGATAATATATAGTGTTTTCTATAGTTTTCAACTAATATGAGCTAACAAGTTTCCTTTATTGTTAAAAAGACAAAAAACAAAGTAGGGCCCATATCCAGAATATATATATATTTAAATGTCTACAAATAAATTATAAAAAGTTAGACTCTGAAAATGGGTAAAAGACTTGAACCTCATTTCACAAAAAAAGTGAAAGTGAAGTCGCTCAGTCGGGTCCAGCTCTCTGTGATGCCATGGACTGTAGTCTACCAAGCTCTTCTGTCCATGGAATTTTCCAGGCAAGAGTACTGGAGTGGGTTGCCATTTCCTTCTTCAGAGGATCTTCCTGACCCAGGGTTCGAACCCAGGTCTCCAGCATTTTAGGCAGACTCTTTACCATCTGAGCTTCCAGGAAAGCCCTATTTCACAAAATAGGATACCCAAATGCTCTCTTAAATATATAGACACATCACTGACATAATGTTATCAGTGATTATATTAATAAAAGATGGAAACTGAAATCACAGTATGATATTGCCACACTCCCATCAGATAGGCTAACACTAAAAAGCTGATGATGCCCAGTTTGGTGAGAATGTAGACAACTAAAACTCTTGTATTCTACCAGAGGAAGTGATCAGTTGGTGCAACCAGATTACAAAACTGTTTTTCGGCATTTAGCAAAGCTCAGCACCTACTTTATTAGCCAGGAACCCTACCCCTGGGTACATATCAGATGAATACTTATATTCACAAAAAGATAAGTCCAAGAATCACCAGAGGAGCTTTTCTCATAACTGCCCAAAATTAGAAACAACCCAATTAGCCATCAAAACTAGAATAAATTGTATTCATACAATGCAGTTACACAGAAATGGTGAACAAACAACCCAAACTACTTTATACATATAATAACATGAATGAATTGGAAGAGAAAATGGCAACCCACTCCAATAGTCTTGCCTGAAAATCCCATGAACAGAGGAACCTGGTAGGCTATATAGTCCTGCTGCTGCTGCTAAGTCACTTCAGTCATGTCCGACTCTGTGCGACCCCATAGACGGCAGCCCACCAGGCTCCCCTGTCCCTGGGATTCTCCAAGCAAGAACACTGGAGTGGGTTGCCATTTCCTTCTCCAATGCATGAAACTGAAAAGCGAAAGTGAAGTCGCTCAGTCGTGTTGGACTCTTAGTGACCTCATGGACTGCAGCCTACCAAGCTCCTCCATTCATGGGATTTTCCAGGCAAGAGTACTGGAGTGGGTGCCATTGTCTTCTCCACTATATAGTCCATGGGGTCACAAAAGAGTCAGACATGAGTAAACAACAACAAATAGACAAAGAAAAATCAATGGTTTTTATTTTCAATCATCTAAACTCTCCAGGAGAATTTGACTATACCATCAAATAGCAACTAAGTAAAGGTACATCTGTTCTATAGGGTTTCCCAGCATGTGGGTTCATTAGATCTGTCCACTGTCTTTCTCCCTTTTAATGTTTCTGTATTTGGTCCTCTCTCTTGGCTTGTGAAGCAGATGGTCTTTGTCAGTTGAATTATACCAGACCTTTGAATTGTCCCCACAAGCATACCTATGATCCAACCACTTTTTTCTATAGGCCAGAATAATATACCCATCATCTTTATGCTTGCAAATGGTACATCAGATGAATACTAAAGCAGAAATGATATATAGATACCTAATGAATACACAAATGACTCACAAGATAGTCAACTGAAATTGTCTCTTGTGATTTTGGTAAATTTAACAATGTAAGAGGGTTAGCTTATTACTTTGTTTATGACTCCTTTTTTATTTCATTTGATCATGATTTGGTGAGTTTGAGGAAAATGCATTTTAGATTGCTTGAGTTTTGGTCTGCACACATTAAGTCATTCATGAGTGAATACCTACTATTGCTAGGGACCAGGGACATAAAATTAATGATGTATGGTTTTTCCATGGGCTCAGTGGAGAGAGAGACTGTGAGTAGGTAATTCAAAAACTGTAATTTGTTAAGAGTACGGGTAAACAGCTTTATGAAAACACAGGAAAGGAAGAATTTAACTCTCCCCTGAAAGGTCAGGGAATATATATTTAGTTAAAACTATTCATCTGGGTCAGGAAGATCCCCTGGAGAAAGAATAGGCAACCATTCCAGTATTCTTGGGCTTCCCTGGTGGCAGTAAAAAATCCACCTGTAATGCAGGAGGCCTGGATTTGGGCATGAAAACCCACTTCAGTAATTGGGAGACTCCCCATGGACAGAGGAACCTGTCCATATCCATGTGGACAGGAAAGGCAATGGGTGCTAAGAAGAGGACATGCCCCAACCAATGACGGTTCAATTCTCAATCAACTGAGATCCTTTTTCAGCACACACACAAATGCATGCATGTGCACACACACACACGCATTACTGTAAATATGTTGACTATTATTGATGAAATGGAATTACAGAAAGAACCACCTAAAGTAAATCATAGTCTCTAATTTACTAAGATCAAAAATTCAGTGTCTTACCTAAGACAATCAGAACTGTGCTTGGGGGAAAGTTTAGAAAGCAAAATGAAGAAGAGAAGTAGGTCAAGTGAGTGATTGCTCAAGACTGAAAAGCCTCCAAGAGACAGTAAACCTGAAGACATTTGCCCTTTACTATGGCAGGAAGGTCACCCCTCGTGTATTTCTTAGACTATGATAAACAGTCCCTTTTCTCCATGGGTCTGACACCTAAAAGGGAATCTCCTATAAAATTCCCAGTAGTAGGAATCTCTGCTTTATTCTCACCACACCCACTAACTCCAAGGCTGTGTTGTCTCATGTACCAAAATGGTACTCAGTGTATTAGATGGGCAACAATTTTCCCTCCTGCTTGATGCTGCACAAATGTATTAGGTCTTCAAGCTGAGCTCCATAACACTGAGCTAGCTCTGCATAGAAGCCACCCGTAACTTATCCCCCCTGCTCTGACACTCTGGCTTTGTTCTTAGCTCCAGGACTAATTTGCTGCCCTCGAACTCTTTGAAACACACTTTTCATTTGCTCCCATTCCTCCTGGCTTCCTGCTCACTGAGCCTGATCCTTGTGTCTATATGCTGGGTGTAGACCTCTGTGGTGGGACCCTTAACTGGATTTTCTTTGATTCTGATTGCAAAGACCTGCTACATATTAGATGATGATGATGATAAGGTCTTGTGTGAGAGGCTTTCTGTACCACATTTAATATTCACAACGTTTTAAGGTTATCCATCACCTCCCTGACTTTTTAAATGAAGAAACTGCAGGTCAGAGAGTAAGATATCTGCTGGAGGTCGCATAGTGAATACACAGAAGCTCAGGTTGTCTCCTTCCACAGAAGACAAATTCCTACAAATCATTGCATACCCTGCATCCTGTATATAGAGATAGAGGAGATTCTGAATTATACCCCTCCACTCCCTCCACCAGTCCTAAAGGCCATAACTCTTTCCATCGCTTTGCTAGCATTGCTCTTAGTTCTCATCAGTCAATTGTCTCTTTGTGTGGGGAGATCTTCAGCCTGCCCTAGAGCATTGTCCAGATGCAGGCTGGTGTTATGTACAAACCCCTCCAGGGACTAATTTTGCAAGAAACATCTCAAGGCAACAAAGAGTGAGATACTTAGTGGAAGGGTGCTCTAGGAGGGAAAGGAGCCAATAAAGAAACAGCTGGATTCTCAAGAGGAAATCCTTTGATTCCTATTATGAAGGTACCTTTTTACATGAAAAATTCAAGGTGTAGCATGAGTGTACTTTTGCTGCCTCTTATGTATAAAACACATACAAACATTGGCTTTTTTAAAGTAGTGGGATGATAAACTAAAAACTAACAAAAATTATTATTCATGATGGAAGTAAAAAAAATGAAGAGGACTATTCTTTGTTTAATGGTCTAGACTTTGGAACTATGGAAATGTTCTACTGCTGCTGCTAAGTCACTCAATCTTTTGCTGCCTCTTATGTATAAAACACATACAAACATTGGCTTTTTTAAAGTAGTGGGATGATAAACTAAAAACTAACAAAAATTATTATTCATGATGGAAGTAAAAAAAATGAAGAGGACTATTCTTTGTTTAATGGTCTAGACTTTGGAACTATGGAAATGTTCTGCTGCTGCTGCTAAGTCACTCAATCATGTCCGACTCTGTGCGACCCCATAGACGGCAGCCCACTAGGCTCCCCCATCCCTGGGATTCTCCAGGCAAGAACACTGGAGTGGGTTGCCATTTCCTTCTCCAATGCGTGAAAGTGAAGTCGCTCAGTCGTATCCGACTCTTAACGACCCCATGGACTGCAGCCTACCAGGCTCCTCTGTCCATGGGATTTTCCAGGCAAGAGTACTAGAGTGGGGTGCCATTGCCTTCTCCGTGGAAATGTTCTACATTACTATACATAAAAAGGGGAACATATTCACAATCTCTGGAATTATAAAGCAGAATTAAAGCCGTGAACATAGTTGTGTGTGAAGTTGGCAGTGTAATGATACAGAAAAATTAGTACCAATTACTTCTAACCACAATAATTTGAATAATTCTACTATGCATATCTAATAAAATAATCCCAAGAATACAAGAAACTGCTAAGAAACTAAACTATTTTAGTAATAATGTTGGTATTAGTGTTTTGAAAGTATTAGATAAATGAAAGTGAAAGTGTTAGTTGCTCACTCATGTCCAATTCTTCGTGACCCCATGGACTGTAGCCCACCAGGCTCCTCTGTCCGTGGAATTCTCCAAGCATGAATACTGAAGTGGGTAGCCATTCCCTTCTCCAGGGGATCTTTCTGACCCAGGGTTTGAAACTGGATCTCCTGCACTGTACACAGATTCTTTACCATCTGAACCACCAAGAAAGTCCATTAGATACATATTTTAAAATAAAATTAAATAGGTAATTAGTGCAATTAAGGGGAAAGAGTCTCAGAGTAAGACAAAAAGCATATAAAATCAAGAAAGGAAGGTAAAATATTATATTTTTTCATTTGAATTGGAAGTATCAACATGAATTTAGAATTTTTTCTCTTTCTATAAAAACATGTATTTCCTGGCCTTGTTTTTGAAAAAAAAAAAAAAAAGTCTAGAAGTAATAACAACCCAGTGGCAATTGCAATGTTGGCATCCTCATTGTTGCTTTATATGCTATTTCTCACCAAAAGGAATCAGAATCCGTCAGAAAAATGGCTCATTTCCTCTCTGGGACAGAATTTCTACAAGAGCCAGAAATACCCTGGTGTGCAAGACAAACTGGTGAGATTATAGTGGAAAGCCATAGGAGCCAACTTGAATGGAGTCCCAGTGGCCAAAACAATTGGCACAAATTAAGCATCAAAAAGAAAAATGAATTTAACGGATTAAAATATATAAATTACATTATAATTCACAGAAATATTCCTTTAATAGGTTAACTCTGGGTGTTGCTAGGATACCAAGTCACTGTTTGAAAAGTAAGCAAATAAAAGTAAGACATCAAGTATTTATCTTGTTTTTTATACAAATTATGTTTCAGAGTAGCCAAATAGTTGGTAAAAGACTATTCTTTATATGCGAATTCCAGTTCATAAATGCAGAAGGAATAATAGAATTAGAATTCATTACTTTGCAGCTCATAATGAAACAGTGTTTGTAGTTAACACTAATTATTGACTGCTTAAGCCACTAGATGAAAAGTTGATGGTGAATTTTATAATGGATGGATTAGGCTGGTGAAACGAGACCCAGACATTTGGGTCTCCTGATCTAAAGCAATATGAAATACAACCATGAGGCAATTCTGCAAAGAAAAAGAAAAAGTTGAATTTAATCAAGATTCTAACTACCAATTTATAGGAATGATAAAGGATAAGCAGTGTATTAAATCACAAAGATGCAATTGGTCCAAATCATAAAATTAAGGAACTCTTTAAGATGAATTAGATGATTTCTTCAATAAATACTTAGCACTAAAAAGAGAAATCTTAAAAGATTCTTATCAACCACATATAATGTGTGCAGTGTATGGACTCTGATTTTTAGGAATCTAAGCATGAAAAGGATTTGCTGAGACTCTATTATATACTTTTAGGGATTTATAATTAATTTTTATGTGTAATAATAATATAGTCCTAATACTTTAAAAAGGGCTTCACTAGTGATAAGGAACCTGCCTGCCAAATGCAGGAGACATAAGAGATTCAGCTCTGATCCCTGGGTCTGGAAGATCTTTTGGAGGAGGCCAGTCAACCCACTGCTGTATTCTTGCCTGAAGAATCCCATTGACGCAAGAGCCTGGCCAGTCATGGTCCACAGGGTTGCAAAGAGCCAGGAACAACTGAAGCAATTAAGCACACAATACTTAGAAAAGAAAAAACAAAACAAAACAAACTTTGTTAATTATACACACTGAACAAAAAGAAGGGTGAAATACGATGCCCAGGCTTTTCCTGATAATAACCCACACCTTGGTCCCAGAAGCAGAGCTTGAGATGAGGATTTAATGCAAGAAATAGGGCACGGAAGCGCTGCTAGGCAGGGCTGGTAGTGGGCGTGGTCAGGGGTGCCGCACAGGGAGCGGAAGTCAACAAGGGTGTGCTGTGCTAAGCCGCTTCCCTCTTGTCTGCCTCTTTGCGACACTATGGACAGAAGCCCGCCAGGCTCCTCTGTCCATGGCATTATCTAGGCAAGAATATTGGAGTGGGTTGCCCTGGCCTCCTCCAGGGGATCTTCCAGACCCAGTGATCGAACCAATGTCTCAGGTCTCCTGCACTGGCAAGTGGGTTCTTTACTACTAGTGCCACCTGGGAAAACCCAACAGGGGTGTAATTTCAGGCAAACTGTCGTGAAAGATAGCTTCAGCTCTGATTATCAGGGGAGCTCTGAAGTTACACTACAGAGCCGCTCTGTCCTGATGCAGAGAGCTTGTTCTCATGTGTCCTACCCATCCATCATTGGCTAAGGATCACTTCACTTCAGCTCAGTCGCTCAGTGTGTCTGACTCTTTGTGACCCCATGAATCGCAGTTCGGCCAGGCCTTCCTGTCCATAACCAACTCCCGGAGTTCACTCAAAATCATGTCCATCTAGTCGGTGATGCCATGCAGCCATCTCAACCTCTATCATCCCCTTCTCCTCCTAACCCCCAATCCTTCCCAGCGTCAGGGTCTTTTCCAATGAGTCAACCCTTCGCATGAGGTGACCGAAGTATTGGAGTTTCAGCTTTAGCATCAGTCCTTCCAATGAACACCCAGGACTGATCTCCTTTAGGATGGACTGGTTGAACCTCCTTGCAGTCCAAGGGACTCTCAAGAGTCTTCTCCAACACCACAGTTCAAAAGCATCAATTCTTTGGCACTCAGCTTTCTTCACAGTCCAACTCTCACATCCATACATGACTACTGGAAAAACCATAGCCTTGACTAGACAGACCATTGTTGGCAAAGTAATGTCTCTACTTTTTAATATGCTGTCTAGGTTGGTCGTAACTTTCCTTCCAAGGAGTAAGCGTTTTTTAATTTCATGGCTGCAATCACCATCTGCAATGATTTTGGAGCTCCCCAAAATAAAGTCTGACACTGTTTCCACTGTTTCCCCATCTATTTCCCATTAAGTAATGGGACCAAATGCCATGATCTTAGTTTTCTGAATTTTGAGCTTTGAGCCAACTTTTTCACTCTCCACTTTCACT
>SJYX01004587.1:5600-27213 GCA_006410675.1 Oreotragus oreotragus | reverse complement strand
GTTTCTCCATCTTTGGCTGCAAAGAATACAATCAATCTGATTTTGGTGTTGACCATCTGGTGATGTCCATGTGTAGAGTCTTCTCTTGTGTTGTTGGAAGAGGGTGTTTGCTATGACCAGTGCGTTCTCATGGCAAAATTCTATTAGCCTTTGCCCTGCCTCATTCTGTACTCCAAGGCCAAATTTGCCTGTTACTCCAGGTGTTTCTTGACTTCCCACTTTTGCATTCCAGTCCCCTGTAATGAAAAGGACATCTATTTTGGGTGTTATTTCTAAAAGGTCTTGTAGATCTTCACAGAATTGTTCAGCTTCAGCTTCTTCAGCATTACTGGTTGGAGCCTAGGCTTGGATTACCATGATATTGAATGGTTTGCTTTGGAATGAACAGAGATCATTCTGTCATTTTTGAGATTGCATCTAAGTACTGCATTTCAGACTCTTTTGTTGACCATGATGGCTACTCCATTTCTTCTAAGGGATTCCTGCCCACAGTAGTAGATATAATGGTCATCTGAGTTAAAGTCACCCATTCCAGTCCATTTTAGTTCGCTGATTCCTAGAATGTTGATGTTCACTCTTGCCATCTCCTGTTTGACCACTTCCAATTAGCCTTGATTCATGGACCTGACATTCCAGGTTCCTATGCAATATTGCTCTTAAAGCATCAGACCTTGCTTCTATCACAAGTGATATGCACAACTGGGTATTGTTTTTGCTTTGGCTCCATCCCTTCATTGTTTCTGGAGTTATTTCTCCACTGATCTCCAGTAGCATATTGGGCACCTACTGACCTGGGGAATTCCTCTTTCAGTATCCTATCATTTTGCCTTTTCATACTGTTCATGGGGTTCTCAAAGCAAGAACACTGAAGTGGTTTGCCATTCCCTTCTCCAGTGGACCACATTCTGGAAGATGTAAACTCCCAGGTGCTCCTGAGCAAAGCAGTTCCAGACCCCAAGGGTAGGCATTGGAAGAGGAATCTCATGTGTGGGTCTTTGGATATAAAAGCACACTGAAGCTTGGACAGGGACACAGTGATGGTTAATGGATCTGAGAGCATCTGAGTTGGGCATCAACAGTGTCTATATTAAGGACCCTCCAGTAGAGAGAGGGAATGTGGGTAGTGATTTAGGAAAAAACAAGATGCATGTAATATTGAGACATGTTGCAGCAAGATGAACATGCTGGAAAATTTCCATAAAAACTTGGGAAAAGTGAGCAATTGTGACTGTCTCCCCTGTTAAATATACTGCATGATACAAGCAATTCTAAACTTGAAAGGATTCATTGGGTGTGAAAGTTTGTTCCCATTCAGTTGTTGAGAACTTGGAAAGGATTTACCTGTGGAAACAATGTCATATGGTGGTTAGTTCCTAGGATGACCCACAGAAGACACTTCTGCCCATAATTGGGAGGGGGTCCATATGCTCACAATGAAACGTAGTGGAAAGCACCACAGAGGCAACACAAGTAATTAAATCACGCCATACCTCCGAGAAAGAAACTGCTTTTGCTTTGTCACTGATGTTCTTAGGGAAAGCAGCTGTTCTTTTTTTTTTTTTTTTTTAAGCTTTTTATTTTATATTGGAGTATAGCTGATTAACAATATTGTGATTCTTTCAGGTGAACCACAAAGCGACTCAGCCATACATATACATGTGTCCATGCTCCCCAAAAACCTCTCTCCCATCCAGGCTGCCACTTAACAGAGCGGAGTTCCCTGTGCTGTACGGTAGGCCATTCCTGGTTATCCATTTAATTTTTTTGGTGATCGACTTTAACTACAGCAGTGGGTGCATGTCCATCCCAAACTCCCTATCTTCCCTCTATCCTTCCCCCTGACAACCATGTTCTTTAAGTCTATGAGTCTGTTTCTGTTTTGTAAATAAGCTCATTTCTTTCCAGATTCCACATACAAGGGATGTCATATGATAGTTCTGCTTCTCTGTTTGCCTTACTTCACTCAGTAGGACAATCTCTATGTCCATCCATGTTGCTAAAGCAGGTGTTCTTAGGGATCCTTTGGTTTCAGTTGTTTTCTCTGCCAAAAGGCCACTTTACAACTTAACCATCAACTAAGAGATGGTTGGACTTCCCTGGTGGCTCAGATGGTAAAGCGTCTGTCTACAATGCAGGAGACCCGGGTTCGATCCCTGGGTTGGGAAGATCCCCTGGAGAAGGAAATGGCAATCCACTCCAGGGCTATTGCCTGGAAAATCCCATGGACAGAATAGTCTAGTAGGCTACAGTCCATGGGGTCGCAAAGAGTCGGACACGACTGAGTGACTTCACTTCAAGAGATGGTTGGAAGCGTGTGTTCGGGAGGGGTGTTTACTTTTTAATATCAATAACCAAGGGGTTGCTGTTGCTCAGGTGGTGTCACACTCAGTGCTCAAATCACAGACTTCCTAACACAAAGTGCTCTCTGCCCCCTTCAACACCCCACACCCTGCTTGCTTCCACTTGAAACAAGGTGAAAGTTTTGGTTAGAAGGTAAAGTTTGAGGGGAGACTCCCATAAAATGAGCTTGTCTCTTTCAACACACTGTAGTACTTGGCATAAAGTTTGTTCTCTTATGAATCCATCTTTCATCTGCCCTTTCATGAACGCACTATGATTCAGATGATTGCTATTAACTAATGTCCAGGCCTTTTTCTACTCTAATAAGTATTTTGTATCCAAGCAATATGTCATGCACACACACTGTTGAATTCAATGCTCATTAAAAATACTTGGCACCTTCATACAGATGAGGGTCAGGATGATGGGGCACCTCCCCAAAGTCACGCTGCTGGTAAAATATAGAGCCAGGATATATGCTTGTCTGACTCTAACTGTCCACGTTCTTTTCTATTCTGCCTCAAGAAGAGCTGGGGAGATGTGGCATGGTCCATCTTTCCTTTTTCTGACCATTTTCTAGATTTCCTTTGGAAAAGTTGTCATTGTTTTACCAAGAACTAGGATAATTTTCTTTCCATGAAAGGATGCATAAAAGCTCTATGTGATATATACTATTGCTATTCCTATTTTAAAAATAAGGACAGATGCCAAGGAATTAAATTTAGTCAAAGTCACCTGGGTAAGTAAGTGGCAGGACTGGCTTCAGAATATAAAATGATCAGAAAGGCTTCCTTGGTGACTCAGATGGTAAAGAACCTGCTTGCAATGTAGGAGGCCTGAGTTTGATCCCTGGGTTGGGAAGATCCTCTGGAGAAAGGAATAACTTACCCATTCCAATGTTCTTGCTTACAGAATTCCATGCACAGAGGAGCCTGGTGGAGTACAGTCCATGGGGTTGTGAAAAAGTCAGGTACCACTGAGCACATGGGCACACACAGTATGACTCTAAGGCCTGAACCAGTATGCAATCAGCCTCACAAGGACTGAAGGTTTAGCTCAATGGCAAGGCAACAATATTCCCAGGAGGGCTCATCAGTAAGTCCAGCCAATACTTTTGTGGAAGATTGCATTATCCAAAGATAGTGGCAACACTATTTTCCATCTGATGTGCTTTTCTCAAAATATGAGCGAGGTAGTCCTTCTGTTGTGTGGAGTAGGGTCTGTTTCCTCTCACTTGGACCTGGGCTGATCTTTGCAACTGTCTCCACTAATTGAGTCTGGAACCAATGACACTGTATGGCTCCCAAGGCTGAGTTGTAAAATTACCAGCACTCTGACGTTATTCTCTTAGAATGCTTGTCCTTGGAGCTCACCAGGATGTAAGGAAGCCCTAAGCAGTCCATGGAGAGCTACATGGAGGGGAAACCAAGTTCCCCAATCTACGGCCCTGGTTGACCTCCCAGTCAGTGGGCCAGCACCGAATCTTCAGTCACAGATGGGAACGGCCTTGAAAGTGACTCTTCTGTTCTCCAGTTAACCTGCCCCACCCAGCTGACATTACATGAAACCTGCTCAGCTCTACTCAAAACACAGATTTGTGAGCAACATATAAGATTGCTGTTGTTTTAAGACCTTAAGTCTTGAGGGGGGTTATTAACATATTAATAATTCATATTAATATATTGCAGTTGTAAGACATTATAACAGTTCCAAAAGCAATGTCCTCTCAGAATGATATCTGGTGCAGTGGTGGTGGTGATGTTAGTAGGCCTGGGATAGGATAAATGATTGACACTGATGAGTCAGGTACCTTACCTGGTCCACCACACGCCTTATCTCTGTTTCCTAAATTAACTTTGTGCAGAAAGTGCTCTTATTCTAAGTTTACAGGGAAGGGACCTGAAGTCCAGAGAGTTCAGCCCTTTCATTATCTGACATTCTTGGCATCAACAGATATGCAGTGAAACTGCAGTAAGGCCTTTCAGAATCCAAACACCTGTCTCATCACTAATATTTTATTTCTGCCTTGACTCCTGGTCCATTGAAAGATGGTGACTACATGTGGTAAACTAAAAAAAGCACAGGACTGAAGAAGCTAATTAAAAACGGAGGCTTTCCTCAGGTCCAGGATAGTAGAGTACACTGCTGACTGTGGAAGGCACACCGAAGATGTGGTTCCCAACTGGAATATAATAATAATAAGACTGGCGGTGACGATGGTGATGAAGATGATGGGATAGCTACCACTGATAGAGTAAATATTAAAAATATAGTGTATTAAAAAAAGAGCCAGGTGAGCGAGAGCCAGGTTCTGCCATGTCAGGTGCTTCATGCAGACAAACTCATCAGCCATTCTAGGGTGTAAGCATTTTTGACTCCCCACACAGGATGAAAGCACTGAGAGTCACACGGGGCACAAAAATTTCTTACATGTTTAAAATTGGAGTACAGTTGCTTTACAATGCTGTGTTAGTTCCTGCCAGATAGCAAAGTGAATCAGCTCTGTGTGTGTATGTATATATATATCCCCTGTTTTTTTATTTCCTTCCCATTTAGGTTGCCACAGAGCACTGAGTTCCCTGTGCTACACAGTAGATTCTCATTGGTTATCTATTTTATGTGTAGAAGTGTATATATGTCAATCCCAATCTCCTACGCCCTCCCCTTACCCCCTTCAATATTTATTTAAAATTAATATTTAAACTCAAAGTGAGACATACGTTTGTTCTCTATGTCTCTGTCTCTATTTCTGCCTGGCAAATACGTTCATCAGAACCATTTTCTAGAGTCCACATATATGCGTTACTATACGATACTTGTTTTTCTCTCTTGGACTTACTTCACCCTGTATGAGAGTCTCTAGATTCATCCACATCTCTGCAAATATGGCACAATTTCATGCGCCTTTATGGCTGAGTAATATTCCAAGGTCGTATAACTTTCTGAAAGCTGACAGTGAGTGACTCTGATGGCGCAGTGCACCTCATCATGCTATCTGAAAGAGGGAGCTGAGGAAAACATACGCACGATTCCAGTGAAATGCATGATATTGACTGACAGTGAGTGAACAAGGCGGGAAGCAAGGGCAGGATGGACAGATATCCATCAGTAGCTAGACATCAGGTGGTAGCTAACCAGAGGCAGTGAGTGAGTGCTCTAGGTTGCTCAGAAGGCTGCAAGCTACTACAGGGAGCTTATGGGCATAGCTGTGACTTGAAGTTCCCACCAGCTGGGCCCTTCTCTGCCTGGCATTTGGGGGTTGTTACAGCCCCAGAGAACACTTCTCTGCCCTCTGATGCTTAGAAATCCCAGTGCTTAGTGCCACCATGCTGCTGGAAACAGTGGCAGACATTAAAGCTTCAATGCCACTTGTACAAACACTCCTTGCTTCTGCTGGCTCTTGTTAAAATGTATGAGTTAGTTCCCTGTCCACCAGGGGCATCTCTGATCTGTTCCAGAGAACATTTCAAAGAGGCCAGCCAACCTTGACTGAGCGACTTCACTTTCACTTTTCTCTTTCATGCATTGGAGAAGGAAATGGCAACCCACTCCAGTGTTCTTGCCTGGAGAATCCCAGGGATGGGGGAGCCTGGTGGGCTGCCGTCTATGGGGTCACACAGAGTCGAACACGACTGAAGTGACTTAGCAGCAGCAGCAGCAGCCAACCTTGAAGGGCTAGTCCTCCCTATCCCAAAGGAAACACGGACCAGTAACAGAACAGCCTCAAGCCCCGACCCCTAGGGCAAAGCACTGGTCCTACCTGAAATTTCCCCAAAGACAAATACTTCTGAATAAAATTGAAGTCTGGGGGAGAGGAGGTTTTGAAGAATATTTCTTCTGACTTGTTGGCA
This sequence comes from Oreotragus oreotragus, assembly GCA_006410675.1. Lineage (NCBI taxonomy): Eukaryota > Metazoa > Chordata > Mammalia > Artiodactyla > Bovidae > Oreotragus > Oreotragus oreotragus. The sequence continues at coordinate 21,022 of SJYX01004587.1, read as the reverse complement.
AGAGACCATTTGTGGAGGAAAGCATGTTTTAAAAATATAGTCACCTGTTTCCACTGTTAATTCCAATTCTGAAGTTAGGGGGTGTCTGCTTGTAGTTTTGAAAGAGAGGGATCAGGGAACAAAATTCTTGTTGCCATAGGAAGGAGAATTCTCTTCCAATCAGAGGAGTATAAATCCAAGTGAAAAATTGGGATCAGAGAAGGTGAACTATTCTGAAAGAACAGTTATCTGTTGTCCTGCAATAACCTATAGCCAGACAGAAAAAATAAATTCTAAAGAATATGCAGAGTGTGGAATTGTGAATTTCCCCATACATTTTTACTTAATTTTTCAGTAACAACTAGGAATCTTTGGCTGATATGGTTTAAAGATCAACCTCAATACTTATTTTAAATTAATATTTAAATTCAAAGTGATGTCTTTGCTTTCTGATATGCTGTCTAGGTTATTAAAAAGAGACAATTGAGAGACATCAACTTAGCAACTGAATAACAAATATTTAAATTTCTTTTCACCTGTTTCACTTACATTACAGATATGATGTTGAGTCTGACAGGTACTTGAAAGCTTTGGAGAAGGTCTGTGGTTTTTGAAACACCATGAATGAGTGCCTTGGAGTCTGTTTCTTTGAAACAGCTGATGACAAAATGTTAGATTATGAGATCTGGAGTTAGACAAGTTTACCGGTGGATCCTGGCTTCACCACAGGTTGTCTAAAATAACGTCTGGCCCATTCTTTCACCTGTCTGAACACAATGAGAACAGCAATTTCTACTTCACAAGGTTAAAAACCATGACGCATTTTAAAACTCAAAACAGAGATTCTCTGGGGGTCCAGTGGTTAAAAGACTTCACTTTCCAATGCAGGGGATCCCTGGTCAGGGAGCTAGGATCCCACATGCCTTGTGGCCAAAAAACAAACAAACAAACAAAAAACCCAAAACATGAAACAGAAGCAATAACAAATTCAACAAAGACTTTAAAAATGGGCCACATCAAAAAATCTTAAAACAAAACAAAAACTCAAAACAATGCCTGCCACATGGTAGGGAACACTGACTGGCAGCTTTTGAGACTATCGCAGTCACACACCATTTGCTTCAGTTAACTGTCTCACTTTTTCAGTTTAATTCAAATCACATATTCAGGGATCAGGACTGCTAGATTTGGATTACATGGAATATCAGATAGGATTAGGTGTGACGGCTTGTGACAGATACCCCAAATAATAGAAGTTTAAAACAAGATACAAGTTTATGTTTTCTCCTATGTTAAATAAACCCCAGGAAATGCACCACGGAGCTGGTACTGGAATCAAGGGCTCGATGTTCTGTTCCTAAGGAAGAACGGGAGCCCAGGTACTGGAAGGCACCTGGCAGTCTGTGTGTCAGTTCCCTACTGAATCTTCCTTCTCAGTCCTGATTATAAAGCCGCGTGCTCTACTGTCTTTCTCAATGGAAGGAAAGGGAGAAACCCCCAAACTGGCCACAGTAAGTGAAACACCTTTCTTTCCCTATTTTAACTTACCCAGGGTTCTGAGTAAGTGTGCATTCCAACAACAATGACAACAAACAGAATTTATCAGCATTGCACTAAATGCTGGAGAAGGAAATGGCAACCCACTCCGGCATTCTTGCCTGGAAAATCCCATGGACGGAGGAGCCTGGCGGGCTACAGTTTATGGGGTCACAACGAGTTGGACACAGCTGAGCCCACACACATGTACTAAATGCATTAAATGTTGCCCATATTGATGTTATATGTATTTATAAAATCATGTGAGCAGTATTTTCCACTCTTATTTGAGAATTTGGACCAAGAAGGACTTTCTACACAGGAAAGGCTAGTATGTGCAGTAAGAGCAAATCAGCTGCTAAATGTGGTGAACACAGGAAGAACAGATCGAGGATTTTATGATTATTAAATAAAAACCAACTATTTTTACCCTGTGAATCGAGTACTGCTTGTTATTTCTACTTTGAAGGTGATGAAATAAGGTTCAACAAGGTTCAGTAATGTTGCCATAGTTGCATCACAGGTGATACCATGATCTGTAGCTAACTTTGCTTGCCTCCAAGGTCTGCACAATTATACACACACACACACACACACACACACACACACACACACACCAACTGACTACTCAAGCATTCTGTGAAAAATGAATAAAATATGGTCATGGAACAAATTTAAAAAGCAAACACCAGGAAAAAACAGAATTTAATATTTTATTTATAATACAGACCTAATTGTGTGAAAATGCCCCCCAAAGACTGGAAACAAATAAACCATTTTCTTAACAGGGGTAGACTCTTGGTGGTGGGGTTAGACAGTAGTGTGCTAAAGCTGGCTAGTAAGAGCCTATTGTTAAATATTCAGGAGCTTTGAGAGCTAGTTGTTAAACTGTTGGTAGCTTTAAAAAGGCCAGGATGGGTGTATTTACAACAAGCAAATTGACACAGACTACAAATCACGGCTTTACTTCCCCACTAGAAAGCCAGTTTACCAACCCAGTACTTGTTTGGCATTCACATTGTGTTCTATATTAAACCATTTTGTAATAACATAAACTAGCATAGAGCCAAGAAAAAAGAATATGGTAGAGTTCATACGGCATAAAGGGCTTCTCAGTTAGCGCTAGTGGTAAAGAACCTGCCTGCCAGTGCAGAAGACAGGAGACTTGGGTTCAGTCCCTGGGTCAGGAGGGTCCCATGGAGGAGGGCATGGAAACCCACCGCAGTTTTCTTGCCTGGAGAATTCCATGGGCAGAGGAGCCTGGTGGCTACAGTCTGCAGAGTCGGACACAACTGAACAAGTAACACACAAACACACACACACACACACACACACACCACATTACATTCATTGAGCACCTTTGTTTCTGTTGTTATTACATCAGCCCCACCTCAGATCATCTCAGAGCTTGGGGAGCCCTGATGTAGACCATCTGCGTGTGGTTTCCCTTCATCCTTGCTGCTGGCTTTGAACTCAGAGTTGGCTGTGGGTTCAGAGGAGAGGTAAGTAAGTCCTGAGAGTCTTTTCCAGGTGCAATGCCCGTCTCAGCCCTACCTTCCTCACCGGAGAGGGTGGTGAACAGCTTCAATAAATAGAACACCTGTGTGTAATGGGCTGTGAGTCACACAGCACGTTTTCTCATATAGTTCTTATTGGAAGTTAATACAACTTTCAGTCACAGGTGGTCTTCCAGTACCTCATGTGGTTTGGAATTTCTTTTTTGGCCTTCCTTCGTTCTGTAAATCTCACTCCAAGTAGAGGAAAAAAGGCTTAATTGAAGAGGATCTGTAAGAGACCATTGACCTGCTTCTTGAAGAGGCTGAATTCCTCGCCTGAGCACTGAACAGGCACACACTGAACAGGTTGCTCCCTGCAATCCCTAACCCCCAAGCACATGGCCAGGCTTGGCAGGTGCGCTTGGCACATGCTGTTAGGCCCATGAAAAGCAGACCTCCCTCAACAAAGTGCTCCACCCACCCGCCGCAGTACTGACATTGATATTCCTAGGCGCACGTGGCAAAGGCGGCTGTAGCTGTGGTGGGAGTGAGTCAAGGCTGTAACAAGACACTTATTGCAACTGTAGAGTCATACGATGAGAAGGAGACCAGATGAAGCAGGCGGCTTCCAATGCAATGTCCAGAAAAGCACGCAGGGGCTGTTTTTTTTAGTCCATTGCCTGCCTGGTGTGCTGAGTCACAGCCCTAGCTTCTGTTGTGGGAAAAGGCTGCTTATATTGAATTATCCTGCACCCAGGGAGGCAGAGCAGCCCCGATTGTCCTGGAAACCTTGCTCCTCCTGTTGAGTCACTGAAACCAAAGATTCCAAAGACCCATTATTTCCTCTGCTCATCCTCTGGGGATTGATGTAAACTAGATCCTTCTATGCGTTGCCTGTTTCTTCTTCCATCTGGTTCTGATTAAAAGAGTTGAGAAAATATCCATGGTCTAATTTGGAATCTACGGAGTGTAAGAATAGTGATATTGTCAGATCAAATTAACCAGTATTTATCAAACAACTACCCTCTGTTAGGTACTTTGTTATGAACCTCTATTGAAATTCTTCTCAGAAACTCTCTTCTTAGTAATTCCGCTCCATCAGCTAACTCACTTGATCCAGAAAACTGTAACTCATTGATTGGGTAAATTTTAAAAATATATATGTGTGTGTGTGTAAAAATCAATGTCAATTGATCATATGTGTCTGATGTTATGAGCTTTTCTGTTGGCTCAGCTGTAAAGAATCTGTCTGCAATGTAGGAGATTCAGGAGACATGGGTTCGACTCCTGGGTTGGGAAGATCCTCTGGAGGAGGGCATGGTGACCCACTCTAGTATTCTTGCCAGGGAAATCCCATGGACAGAGGAGCCTGGTGGGCTATGGTCCATGGGGTCACAAAGAGTCAGACACAACTGAGGTGACTTAACATGCACGCAGGTCTGATGTTAGGCTATGTGCTGTATATTCATTATTATTCATAAATTTGCAAATGTTGAAATCATTCTCAGTTAGAGGGAGAAATGGAAATACAGACATTCCCAGAGAAAGGAACAATTTGTGAGACATTCAATCCACTGCACAGTAACATCAGAAAAAATAAGTACCCTGCCTGGGTGTCATAGGTGCCTCTTCCCACTGTCAAGGGCTGGGGGAGATAGATGTCATCCTTCCAGGTCTGTATCTCTTAACCAAATAATAGAATGACAGAGCCTATAGTTCTGACCAATTTCACTGGAAACAAACACAACATTCTGCCACTATGTATGTAGTTACTCCTGTTCTAGCATAATGCTTAAAGCAGAGCTCCACCGAGGGGATGGAGAAATAAAACATTTTGTTTAGACTCTTTCTCTTAGCAGAAAAAATATGTATTCCAAACATTAGCTTTGTCCTTTCTATTAAACACACATATTATGGCAAATTCTTCATGTATGTTTTTTTCTTCAATATACAGGTCAATAAATGCTATCATTATGTAATTCATCAGAGGTGATTTGTTGAGATGTTAATCCAATTCAGGAGAGTCTCCTGGACAATCCCCTGACATCCATAAACTCTTCTTATTTTTTTTTTTAATTTCACCATCAAAAGAGTGTAGCAAATGCTACACATTTATCATGCCCTTTCTCTCTGTGTGCCAAAGGTTAATCACATCATGAGTCTGAAGTCTCCTTTTCCCTTATTTCTTTCAGCTTTATGAGTTATTACATTGGCCTTCAAGGTTTAAATCAACATATATCAATTGGAATTACAACTCAAATTCCATTTGAGATTTCTGATTGCACAGAGTTGCTGCTGAAATCAATGATAAACATGACCTCCAGAAGAGATGTAAAGAGCTCTTCAGGAAATATTAGTCAAGAAACTGTTAAAAATGAAACATCTTCAAATCAAAATTCTACCCCTATAGCATTTAGAGTTGTACCTACTAGGGAAATGCATAGACTGAGTATTTTCTTAAGTTCCAAATATTCTCAAGATCTTTCATGCATATCATTTTCATTTATATGAATAATATATTTTTACACTCTGTTTTTCAAAACAGAAAACTGTGGTTAAAGGTTATGTGAGAGACAAATTAAACATGCAACTTGATACTTTTAAATATACACCCATATATTAATATATACTTTTTTAGAACAGTTTTAAGTTTACAGAAAAATTGAGCTGAAAGTATAGAAATTTCCTGTATGCCCTCCACCCCCACTCATACAAATATCCTCTCCTGTAATCAATACCCCACTACCCCCAGAGTTGTACATCTGCTATAATTGATGAACCTACATTGACACATCATTGTCACCTAAGTGCATAGTTTGCATCAGATTTCACTCTTAATATTGTACATTTTGTGGGTTTGGACAAATGTAGAAAGACATATATCCATCATTATGGTATTATGATATTATTATATTTTCTTCAGCTCTCTGCCTTCTTTATGGCCCAGCTGCCACAACCATATGTGATCACTGGGAAGACCCAAGCACTGAAGAATTGATGCCTTCTAAGTATGGTGCTGGGAAAGATTCCTGAGAGTCCTTTGGACAGCAAGAAGACCAAACCTGTCAATCTTAAAAGAGATCAACCATGGATACTTGTATTTTCTTCAGCTCTCTGCCTTCTTTATGGCCCAGCTGCCACAACCATATGTGATCACTGGGAAGACCCAAGCACTGAAGAATTGATGCCTTCTAAGTATGGTGCTGGGAAAGATTCCTGAGAGTCCTTTGGACAGCAAGAAGACCAAAGCTGTCAATCTTAAAAGAGATCAACCACGGATACTTGTTGGAAGGACTGATGTTGAAGTTGAAACTCCTGTATTTTGTCATCTGATGGGAACAGCTGACTCCTTGGGAAAGTCCCTGATGCTGGGAAAGATTAAGGGCAGAAGGAAAAAGAGGGCATCAGAGGATGAGATGGCTGGATGGCATCACCAATGCAATGGACATGAACTTGGGAAAATTTCAGGAGATGGTAAGGGACAGAGAGACCTGGGATGCTGCAGTCCATGGGGTCGCAAAGAATTGGACTTGACTGGGTGACTGAACAACAGCATAGAATATTTTCACTGCCCTAAAAATCCTCTGTGCTCCATGTACTCATTCCTTCCTCCTTCCTAACCCCTGGTAATGACTGATCCTTTCACTGCACCCATGATTTTGCCTTTTTCAAAACATCATATATTTGGAATCATACAGTATGTGGTCTTTTCAGATTGGCTCCTTTTATTCAGGAATATGCATCTAAGTTTTGCTCATGTCTTTTCATGGTGTCAAGTAGCTAATTTCTTTGCAGCACTGAATAATATTCCATTGTCTGCATGTATTACAGAGCAAAGAGTTGGCTGCCCTATGAAAATAGAAGTTAGTACTATGGCAGGCTATAGTACAGGCTTTTAAGAAAAGAAAAAGATTTGTGGTGAGGTCTATGGGTAAGGAGACAGGAGGAATGCCTTGCATCAGTGTCTCCCAGATTGATCTGGGATTTTGTTCAAACTTCCAAGGGAGGAGAGTTAGTATTCAGAATCATTGGTGAAGCAGGTTTCCATTGGAGAGCTTTGAAACTTTGCTGTTTATGGTAAGGTATGGTAAAGGGAGCTTCAGCACTAGATCTTCCTGGACAGCGATTCTAGTCATGTTCCCATCATGCCCCGGTCTTTTGGTTCAGGTCGTTGTTTGAGGTTAAAATCATCTTCCATGTGCATGATCCAACTGTATGACTTGTGGCTTTGTTCTGTTGTCTCTGAAAAACTAATCAGGATCTTGTTAGAAACAAGATAGAGCCAGTTTGGGGCTGGTTTCCAGTTAGAGGTGTACCACTGTTTATTTATCCACTCACCTACTGAAGGGTGTCCAAGTTACATCTGGGTTTTGCCAATTATGAATAAAATGGCTGTAGACATCTATGCGTTAGTTTTGTGTTTATATAAGTTTTTAACTTCTTTGGGTTGAATACCAAGTATTGTGACTGCTGGAATTGTTTGGTAAGAATATGTTTAGTTTTGTACTGAGTATCTTTTTGAAGTTCTTGTCTTCAGGTACAGCGATCACACTTTTACATCACCACTAAATAAAGCTGAGATGAAACACACAGAAAACTTTTGGGATTTGCCTTTTCCTTTTATTTTACCCTGGGATAAATTTTCCAAACTTTCAATTCCCTCTCATTTCTCAAAGCTGAGACCAATGTACTGTTTCATTCCGCTCAAGCATGAAGCAGATAATTATTCTGAGTCACCTACAGTGAATACTACCTCCTAATTTCTATCCTTCTTTTTATTTATTAAAAAATTTTTGTAATGAACCATTTTAAAGTCGTTATTGAATTTGTTACAATATTGCTTCTGTTGCTTGTGTTCTGCTTGTTGACCATGAATCATATGTGGAAGCTTAACTCACTGACCAGGAATTGAACCTGCACCACCAGCATTGGAAGGCAAGATCTTAACTAACTGGACCAACAGGGAAATCCCTCTATCCTTATTTTTAATATGTATATACAAAATATTTTACAATTCCCTCAAATACTGTTTGGTTGAACATTTCACTTGAAGGTCCCTTTGAAGGGGAAAGGATATAGTCGAAGACATGTCTATCCCAGCCCTGGAATACTTCATAGAGTAGTAGAACCTCAAATTATTTCCATGATGAGCATGCATGGATGATTAATTGCTCAGATGTGTCTGATTCTTTGCAATCCCATGGACTATCATATGATGAGAAATTGATGCCAAAAGGAAATTTATTATGGAGGAGTCTTTATCTCAGTAGCCCGTGTATTTTTCTTTGGTTCCTAGTCCCCAAGTCTTGGGTAGGGTGAGAGTCTGCAAAACAGTTGAAGTGATCGGTCACCACAAATATGTACCCAGGGTTTCAGCTCTCAGGTTAAAAAGACAAGAAGGTTTCCCACACTTGAATAAGGTATTTACTTTGTATGATTTCTATATCAATGTTCCGTTTTAGAAAGCTATTCTGTTGGATTATTTGAAACCTGGTGTCACAATTAAAGTGAGGTCCTCAAATCTCTCATACCCCCTCTCCCATCACAACTTCCGAAATATCCCCTAAATTACTGGTTCTTTCCTGCCTGCGATGAGCGATGTAATCGGGAAACTCTTTTTGCCTTGAGATGATTTTCCTGTGCCACTTTCCCAGCTCGAATGGGGGACTGAGGAAGAAGTAGAGGAGAGAGGAGAGTACAGTCCTGGTAGGGCGTTTGACTTGAGTGAGTCTAAAGTCTGAGCTGATTAAATAACGATCCCACAGAGATAGTGTGAAGCAGGAGACACTAGTCACTTGCAGTGGAAATTCCAATTCTTCAAATAGGAACAAATACTCTAAAGAAAGACTAGAGATAGCAATCTTATTGGAAGAGAGGGGTGGGGGACTATCTTGATTTGAATACAACTTCTTTTAGCTGCCAAGATTAAGAAGTGCTCCACATTGCTGGAAATGGGAGCTCGCAAGGTAAGATGCAGTAGTAAATGTTATGCATGATTACCCTTTCCTTTGGGATGTATATTTCTGTAAAGTTTTTTTTATGAGCATCTGAGTTGCTTTGGATGATGAAATATAAGCAGAAATGATGCACATCTCTTCTATGTGGAAGAATTTATGGGCTGTATAATGATTCTCCAAGCTCTCTTCTTCTATACTCAGAGAACCCAGGAGATTTATGTTAAAATACTGATGCCATAAGATGATGGAGATTTTTATCACCCTGGGTTTGTGAATGACTACTATAGATCCATAGCAGACACATATCATGAGTGGGAAATAAGCCTTTGTCATTTTAAGCCTTTGAGATTTGGGGAGTTTTTGTTACTAAAGTTAGGAGATTCTGATAAGCAAAGATGTTTGGTTATAGAAAAATAAAGTTCTATTCTTGTACATCTAATTTTGTATTTGTAAATTTCAAGCCAGCTACACACTCATTTGATGCATAAGAATTTGACTATAGAAACTCAGCAAAGAAAAACAGCAGGTTTAAAAAATGTGGCTGGTTAATCCTGATACCTTTCAAGGAACATACATTTCAACTTGTGATGGAAACCTGCCGCTACTTCTGTGGATCTTGGCTCCTTTGTGCTGCACATAGTGAAGAATTTTTATACTGAGGGACTCAAGCCTTTAAAAACATGCATAATTTCATACAAGATAACCCAAACAGAAACTAAAGACTTCATCTGGAGTTTTATTAAAAACAAAAACAAAATACCTTCCCACACTGAAGCAAAATATAAGCTGTGCCACTGTTCTCAAGCTAGAGTAAAGAAATGTTGGTGGTGGACAGAATATTGAGACTTACTCTCAGGCTGACTTCTGCTGGTGGAATTTAGGGGCTTCTGGAACCTATTTAGTGTAATCCATAGGTTTTAAGTCTTGTTTAAATGCAGACAGTGTTGGTGGAGCCAGCAAATGCTGGATCAAAAGCCCTACTAAACAGGCCACCCTGGACACTTGCCCAGAGGTGATGCCTGAAGACCCCCAAAAGGCTCAGAGGTTGGGACATTAGGCCTGAACCTCCCCATTTCTTGCTGATATTCCCAGAGCAAACTGAGAGTTCAATGTTATGTCCATTAAAGAGCTTTGGGAAAATGGATTGCTTTTCCACAAACCTCCCAAAATACCCATCAAACCTTAGAAGGTCTTTAATTTATTTTAACAGGGCAAGTTGGTAATAATAATGATTTTGAAAGGCTGCTGCCCATCTCTACTTTTTATGACACCATTTGCTCAGTAGATTTAACTGAAGCCAGCAGAATTTACTTACATGACAAGGGGTAATTTTAGAGCTCTTTCTCCCAAGTAGGTCAGTAGAAGGATAGTTGAAGAAAGCCACAGTTATATTATCCAGATATATGATAACAAGATATAGACAGAAGACAACAGCACCACATGAGACAGTTCACATCCAAAATCACTTTTTTGATTAATTTAACATCAGGAAGGGAAGATGGGCTCCCAAGTGTCTTAGTGTACCCTTTTAAATTTCAGAACTCTAAAGGAAAGAATATTGCCCTTCTGTGTCTTTTTAAAAATTATCATAGCCTTTGATAATTTGTGCTTTTAAGATCCATCACTGGAAAGTTTATTCCCTATCAGGAAGTCCAAGATATTTTATTTTAAAGTGTCTAATAGAATTTGGTAGTTCAAGCAGGTCTGGATTAAAAATAAAAAAAAAAAAAACTAGCTCAGTGGGGAAGCATATGAAGAATGGAACACTGAAATAATTCTGTTATTCAGTAGACTTTAAAAAAAATTTTACTTATTTACTTGACTGTGTCGGATTTTAGTTGTAGTGCATGGGCATGCAGGCTTAGTTGCCCTATGGCATGTGAGATCTTAACTCCCCAACCAGGGATCAAACCCGTGTCCCCTGAACTGGAAGGCAGATTCTTAACCACTGGACCACTAGGGAAGCCCTAGAATCAGTAGGTTCTGAGGACATTTTATAAATGATCATCTCAGGCACTGCAATATTCCTAGGTCTCATTGCCCTATTTGATGTCATTTGCCCCAAATGCACACATTTTTCTCTTCTATTTTCCTGTTAACTGGGCGTTGACAAAATAATAGCTCTCTAGATTAAATTGCAGAATCCAACTGGGAGAACTTCAAGATGTGAAGTTTGGAGAAGCAGCCTGTGGATCCTCTTCTGTTTTCTGTAGTCTTTGCACATCGGTAGTGGAAGGGGGAGTCACCCAGAAACTTTGGCTCTGGGTAAGACTTTAATGTAGAGAACTTGCCTGCAGTGGAGGAGACCCATGTTTCAACCCTGGGTTGGGATGATCCCCTGGAGAAGGAAATGGAAACCCACTCTAATATTCTTCCTGGGAAATCCCATGGACAGAGGAGCCTTGTGGGCTACAGACCATGGGGTTGCAAAGAATCTGACATTACTTAGCGACTAAACTCCACCACCCAAGCATTTAAAATCCTGAAATGAGTTGCTAGCAACACAAACATCCTGCGCATCTTTTCTGGATCAAAGCCCCCAGCTGCTTACCTCACCTCACTTTAAGATTTTCCTCCTTGACCATCAGATAATGAAGAAAGAGTAACACAGCCTAAGTTTCTGACTTTTTAAAAAATGAATATGGCTTTAAGTGAGTCTTCTAAAATGTGTCTGAAAGGAAGGGATGAGTTCCAAAAAGGGATCAATAGAAGCAGATCTTGTTAATTGAGTACCTTCTGTGTGCCAGAAATGGGGCTGGGTGTTTCACATACACCTAATGGGGCCATCAGTAACTATTCTGTTCCTAAGTTAGTGTCTGAGATAGAACCCGAGGCTCTGAAGTCCTAGAAAATTGTGGGAGCTGGACTGTGAAAATTGGATAAATGGTTTCTTCATGTTCCTAGCTACAAAATTTGGGGTACTTCTCCCTGTGTGTGCTCAATTGCTCAGTCATGTCTGACTCTGTGACCCCAAGGACTGTAGCCTGCCAGGCTACTCTGTCCATGGGATTTTCCTGGCAAGAATACTGGAGTGGGATGCCATTTCCTTCTCTGGGGGACTTCTTCTTAACTCAGATCAACCAGTTTGTATCAACAATAATTTTTCCTCTTCTCCCGGTCCAAGTGCTTGGGGAATATTTCACCCAGGACAGCTGTTGTTTGTGTATTTGTTTCTAGTGCACACAGTGAGACTATAAAACTACACAGTCATTTTCAAACAAACAAACCAAAATATATACTTCAAAATGGATGGTGCTGTCTATGAAAGAATTCTTATCAGATACTAGGGATTTGTTCCAGTGAGACTTTCAGGGTAGCCTGGATCTGAGTGGCACTGGAGCCTTAGATGTGTTCTTGGGAGTTGCCTCCAGAATTTATGCATCATTTTAGGATTTTCTCAGGATGCGTAGATCATCTGCAATGAAGGAGCCATGTAGCAAGTTGTTGAGTCCCTCAATCATGTCCAACTCTTTGCTACACTGTGGACTGCAGCATGCCAGGCTTCCCTGTCCTTCACTATTTTCCGGAGTTTGCTCAAACTCACGTCTATTGAGTCGGTGATGTCATCCAACCATCTCATCCTTTATTGTCCCCTTCTCTTCCTTCCTTCAATCTTTCCCAGCATCAGGGACTTTTCTAAAGAGTTGGCTTTTCACATCAGGTAGAACAAAGTATTGGAGCTTCAGCTTCAGCATAAGTGCTTCCAAGGAATATTCAGGGTTGACTTTCTTGAGGATTTGATTTTGCTGTTTAAGGAACTCTTAAGAGTTTTCTCCAGCACCACAGTTCAAGGGCATTGATTCTTCAGCACTCAGCCTTTTTTATTGTCCAGCTCTCACATCTGCATGTGACTACTGGAGAAACAATAGCTTTGACTAGACAGACATTTGTTGGCAAAGTAATGTCTCTGCTTTTTAATATGCTGTCTAGGTTGGTCATAGCTTTCTTCCAAAGAGCAAAGTCTTAATTTCGTGGCTGCAGTCGCTCTCCACAGTGATTTTGGAGACTAAGAAAATGAAGTCTGTCATTGTTTCCATTATTCCTCCATCTCATCTGTTTGCCATGAACTGATGGGATGATATGCCATGATCTTTGGAATGCTGAGTTATAAGCCAGCTTTTTCATTCTCCTCTTTCACTTTCATCAAGGAGGCTGTTTAATTCCTCTTCACTTTCTACCCTTAGGGTGGTATCATCTGCATATCTGAGGGTATTGATATTTCTCCCAGTAATCTTGATTCCAGCTTGTGCTTCATCCAGCCTGGCATTTCACATGATGTACTCTGCATATAAGTTAAATAAGCAGGATGACAATATACAGCCTTGACATATTCCTTTCCAAATGTTAAACCAATCCATTGTTTCATGTCTGGTTCTAACTGTTGCTTTTTGACCTGCATACAGATTTCTCATGAGGCAGGTAAGGTGGTCTGGGACTCCCATTTCTTTCAGAATTTTCCACAGTTTGTTGTGATCATCAGCAAAACTTGTGTGATCACACAGTTTCTTATGATCCACACAGTCATAGACTTTAGTGTAGTAGATGAAGCAGAAGTTGCTTTTTCTTCTGGAATTCTCTTACCTTTTCTATGATCCAATGGATACCAACAAATTGATCTCTGGTTCCTTATATGGCAAGTAGACAAAAATTAAATAGACTCTATTATTGTGAGCTAAAAGGATGAAATGAAGGGCAGGGCAGAGGTTGACCTGGATGGACTTGTGTGGTTGGAGTTCAGGTGTCTGGAGATCAGATATGCTGGTTAGGGAAGAAGGGCTAATAACAGGTGGGAGAGGGAAGTCAGAAGATGGTAAAACTGGGCACAAATAAAGTGCTGTAGTGTTCTGAGTCCTCTTAGAAGCAGATTTCAAGATGAGATGAATATATAAGAATTTTAAGAGGGAAAACAATCCTTGTGAGAGAAAGCAGAAAGATCCCAGGAGCTGGAAGGATCACCAGAGTTCAGTGTATGCTTCCTAGATGGCCATTCAGTCTAAGGAAGGCTTGGAGAAGTTACTGGGAGTCCTTGAGCCAAAGCTGGTCATCAGAGGGCTCTCATCTCTCCCAGGTAGGTTATCCCAGCCTTGCTCTGTGATTGGCTGGGAGCAGCTAGCAGAGGACCTTCAGCTACATGCAGGGGGTGGTCCATAATTCTTTTGGGTAAATGTTGGAAATCTGTAAGGTATATTTCCATGGCATCCAGAACAACCAACAGGAACTCTGAGAAGGAAGGATTACATCCAAAAATTATGATGCCTAAAGAAACTTCTGAGTCAGGACTAGGCTGCTGCTGCTGCTGCTAAGTCACTTCAGTCGTGTCCGACTCTGTGTGACCCCATAGACGGCAGCCCACCAGGCTCCCCCATCCCTGGGATTCTCCAGGCAAGAATACTGGAGTGGGTTGCCATTTCCTTCTCCAATGCATGAAAGAGAAAANAGTCGTGTCCGACTCTGTGTGACCCCATAGACGGCAGCCCACCAGGCTCCCCCATCCCTGGGATTCTCCAGGCAAGAATACTGGAGTGGGTTGCCATTTCCTTCTCCAATGCATGAAAGAGAAAAGTGAAAGTGAAGTTGCTCAGTCTGTCCGACTGTTAGAGACCCCATGGACTGCAGCCCACCAGGCTACTCCGTCCATTGGATTTTCCAGGCAAGAGTACTGGGGTGGGGTGCCATTGCCTTCCCTGCAGGACTAGGCTATGAAGCCAAAAAGTGCACTGGCTCACTGGTGAAATGGTAGGTGGGGGATCCCAGGTGTGGAATTAGCACCAATGCTGGGCAATTAAAGCAAAGGACAGTGCAAGTGAGAGGCTCCTGTGCAGCTGCCCAGCATCTGAGCCTAACTCCAGGCCAGTGCCTTTCTGCTTCCCAGGGGAGCTCTGAAAGCATCTGATGGATGCTCACGCTGTACTGAGTCATTTTGACTGTGAAACATGAGAGGTGATCCTCAAATGAGGCTCTCTTCTGGTGTGACTAGTAACATGGCTTAAGAGATAATGTTCCAGTTCCAGAAATAATTTGATCAATGGCAGCATTGTTGGGATAACTATTTATTTTCCCAAAGGGAATACTTTGAAGGGCACAGTGCTCATTTGGATATGAAAGTTCTAGTGGCTTTTCTCCAGAGTAGTACTTACTATTGCTTGATTAGCAGTGTATGATTTTTTTAAGAGTGGTTTGCAACTATTATTTTTTAAATCTCTCCATCCATTTTTTTTTTTAAGTAAACAAGCCCAACACTTTATTTGGATTTGTTGGTTTTTCCTGATGGTCTTTTTTTTTTTTTTTTAAATTTTTTTACTTTATAATACTGTATTGGTTTTGCCATACAATGACATGAATCCACCATGGGTGTACATGAGTTCCCAATCCTGAGCCCCCCTCCCACCACCCTCTGCATATCATCTCTCTGGGTCATCCCAGTGCACCAGCCCCAAGCATCCTGTATCCTGTA
>SJYX01004586.1:295055-342371 GCA_006410675.1 Oreotragus oreotragus | reverse complement strand
GGTATTGTTTTTGCTTTGGTTCCATCCTTTCATTCTTTCTGGAGTTATTTCTCCACTGATCTCCAGTAGCATATTTGGCACCTCATGACTTGGGGAGTTCCTCTTTTGGTATCCTATCATTTTGCCTTTTCATACTGTTCCTGGTGTTCTCAAGGCAAGAATACTGAAGTGGCTTGCCATTCCCTTCTCCGGTGGACCACATTCTGTCAGGCCTCTCCACCATGACCTGCCCATCTTGGGTTGCCTGGCAGGCATGGCTTGGTTTCGTTGAGTTAGACAAGGCTGTGGTCCTAGTGTGATTAGATTGACTAGTTTTCTGTGAGTATGGTTTCAGTGGGTCTGCCCTCTGATGCCCTCTTGCAACACCTACCATCTTACTTGGGTTTCTCTTACCTTGGGCGTGGAGGTATCTCTTCATGGCTGCTCCAGCAAAGCACAGCCGCTGCTCCTTATCTTGGACAAGGGGTATCTCCTTACCATTGCTGTTCCTGATCTTCAACGTGGGATAGCTCCTCTAGGCCCTCCTGTGCCTGCACAGCCACCGCTCCTTGGTTGCTCCTCCCAGTCACTGGCCCTGGCCTCTGGAGTGTCCGTGTTCTTAAGCCCACTTGAAAATGATCAAGATGATAAATTTTATGTGTGCTTTACCATGGTTAAAAAAAATTCCATCCAGCCCCGTAGTCTCTTCCATTAAGGATGACTCTCCAGCTCAATCCCACAACTGTGGGGATTTTTTTTTTTTTTTTAAGAAAAAAACTAGAAACACAGAGGTCCAAAAAAATGAAGAGGAAATAGGCAAACTACCTGAAAAAGAATTCAGAATAATGATAGTAAAGATGAGAAAAAAACTTGGAAGTATAATGGAGAAAATACAAGAATCAATTAACAAAGACCTAGAAAAATTAAAGAATAAACAATTTTTTTTTTTTTTTAAGAAAAAAACTAGAAACACAGAGGTCCAAAAAAATGAAGAGGAAATAGGCAAACTACCTGAAAAAGAATTCAGAATAATGATAGTAAAGATGAGAAAAAAACTTGGAAGTATAATGGAGAAAATACAAGAATCAATTAACAAAGACCTAGAAAAATTAAAGAATAAACATACAGAGACAAACAACACAATTACTGAAATTAAAAATACTCTAGAAGGAATCAATAGCAGAATATCTGAAGCAGAAGAATGAATCAGTGAGCTGGAAGACAAAATGTTGAAAATAACTTCTGAAGAGCAGAATAAAGTAAAAATATTGAAAAGAACAGAGAATAGTCTCAGATACCTCTGGGACAAAATCAGATGCATCAACATTCAAATTTTAGGGGTACCAGGAGGAGAGAAAAATAAAGGAAATGAGAACATTTGCTGAAGTGACTATAGTTGAAAATTTCCCCAACATGGAAAAGGAAATAGCCAGTCAAGTCCAAGAGGGCCAAAGAGTCCCATGCAGGATAAACCCAAAGAGAAATATGCCAAGACACATACTAATCAAACAAAGACTAAACACAAAGAAAGAATATAAAAAGCAGCAAGGTAGAAGCAACAGGTAGAATACAAGGGAAACCCCATACACATAACAGCTGATCTTTCAGCAGAAACTCTGCAGGCCAGAAGGAAATGGCAGGATATATTTAAAGTACTGAAAGGGAAAAATCTTCAACCAAGATTACTATACCCAGTAAGGATCTCATTCAAAATTGATGGAGAAATAAAAAGCTTTACAGACAAGCAAAAGTTAGGAGAATTCAGTACCACCAAACTAGCTTTACAACAAATGTTAAAGGGACTTATATAATCCATAAATACAAGAGAAGAAAAAAAGATCTACAAAATCAACCCCAAACAATTAAGAAAATGGCAATAGGAACATATATATCAATAACTACTTTAAATATAAATGGATTAAATCTTCCAACCAAAAGACACAGACTGACTGAATGGATACAAAAACAAGACCCATATATATGCTGTCTATAAGAAACCCACTTCAGACCTCAAAACACATATAGGCTGAAAGTGAGAGGATGGAAAAGTATATTCCATGCAAATGGGAAGCAAAAGAAAGCTGGAGTACCAATCCTCACATCAGACAAAATAGACCTTAAATAATATTACAAGAGATAAGGAAGATTACAAGATAAGGAAGATTACAAGAGATACATAATGACGGAGGGATCAATCCAAGAGGAAGACATAATAATTGTAAATATCTATACACTGAACATAGGAACACCTCAATACATAAAACAAACATTAACAGACATAAAAGGAGAAATTGACAGTAACACAATAATAGTAGGAGACTTTAACACCCCACTCACATCAATGGACAGATCATCAAAACAGAAAATTTATAAGGAAGTCTTAAATGACACATTAGATGAGATGGATCTCATTGATATCTTCAGAACATTCCATCCAAATGCAGAAGTATACACCTTATTCTCAAGTGCACATGGAACATTCTCCAGGATAGACCACATCTTGGGTCACAAATCAAAACTCAGTAAATTTAAGAAAACTGAAATTGTATTAAGCATCTTCTCTGTCCACAACACTTTGAAAGTAGATATCAATTACAAGGGAAAAAAAAAAAACCCTGTAAGAAACACAAACACATGGAGATTAAACAAGTTTCTATATAACCAACAGGGTACTGAAGAAATCAAACAGGAAATCAAAAAATTTCTAGAAACAAATGGCAGTGAAAACATGACAACTCAAAACCTATAGAATGCAGCAAAAGCACTCCTAAGAGGGAAGTTTATAGCAATACAATCCTACCCTCCAAGAATCGAGAAAAATATTGCATAGACAACCTAACTTTACACCTAAAACAACTGGAAAAAGAAGAACAACAACAACAAAAAAAAACAGAATTAGTAGATGGAAAGAAATCATAAAGATTCAAGCAAAAATAAATGAAAAAGAAATGAAAGAAACAATAATAAAGATTAATAAAACTAAAAGCTGGTTCTTTGAGAAGATAAAAAAAATTGACAAACCTTTAGCCAGACTCATCAAGAAAAAAAAAGAGTCAAATCAACAAATTTAGAAATGAAAAAGGAGAGTTTACAACAGGCAATGCAGAAATACAATAAGAGACTATTATGAACAACTATATGGCAATGAAATGGAAGAAATGGACAGGTTCTTAGAAAAGTTAAATCTTCCAAGACTGAACCAGGAAGAAATAGAAATTATGAACAATCCAATTACAAGCAGTGAAATTGAAGCTGTGATCAAAATCTCCCAAAAAACAAATCCCAGGACCAGATGGCTTCACAGGAGAATTCTATTAAAAATTTTATTTAGAGAAGAGCTAATGTCTGTTCTTCTAAAACTCTTCCAAAAAATTGCTCAGGAAGGAACACTTCCAAACTCATTCTATGAGGCCACCATCACTCTGATACCAAAACTGGATAAAGACAGCACACAAAAATAAAACTAAAGGCCAATGTCACTACTGAACATAGATGCAAAAATCCTCAACAAAATTTTAGCAAACAGAATTCAGTAACACATAAAAAGCTCATATACCATGATCAAGTTTGGTTTATTCCAGGAATGCAAGGATTCTCCAATTACACAAAACAATCAATGTGATATATCATCTTGACAAATTGAAAGATAAAAACCATATGATCATCTCAAAAGATGCAGAAAAAGCCTTTGACAAAATTCAGCACCCATTTATGATTAAAACTCTTCAAACAATGGGGGCAAGTGAGCTGGAAGACAAAATGTTGAAAATAACTTCTGAAGAGCAGAATAAAGTAAAAATATTGAAAAGAACAGAGAATAGTCTCAGATACCTCTGGGACAAAATCAGATGCATCAACATTCAAATTTTAGGGGTACCAGGAGGAGAGAAAAATAAAGGAAATGAGAACATTTGCTGAAGTGACTATAGTTGAAAATTTCCCCAACATGGAAAAGGAAATAGCCAGTCAAGTCCAAGAGGGCCAAAGAGTCCCATGCAGGATAAACCCAAAGAGAAATATGCCAAGACACATACTAATCAAACAAAGACTAAACACAAAGAAAGAATATAAAAAGCAGCAAGGTAGAAGCAACAGGTAGAATACAAGGGAAACCCCATACACATAACAGCTGATCTTTCAGCAGAAACTCTGCAGGCCAGAAGGAAATGGCAGGATATATTTAAAGTACTGAAAGGGAAAAATCTTCAACCAAGATTACTATACCCAGTAAGGATCTCATTCAAAATTGATGGAGAAATAAAAAGCTTTACAGACAAGCAAAAGTTAGGAGAATTCAGTACCACCAAACTAGCTTTACAACAAATGTTAAAGGGACTTATATAATCCATAAATACAAGAGAAGAAAAAAAGATCTACAAAATCAACCCCAAACAATTAAGAAAATGGCAATAGGAACATATATATCAATAACTACTTTAAATATAAATGGATTAAATCTTCCAACCAAAAGACACAGACTGACTGAATGGATACAAAAACAAGACCCATATATATGCTGTCTATAAGAAACCCACTTCAGACCTCAAAACACATATAGGCTGAAAGTGAGAGGATGGAAAAGTATATTCCATGCAAATGGGAAGCAAAAGAAAGCTGGAGTACCAATCCTCACATCAGACAAAATAGACCTTAAATAATATTACAAGAGATAAGGAAGATTACAAGATAAGGAAGATTACAAGAGATACATAATGACGGAGGGATCAATCCAAGAGGAAGACATAATAATTGTAAATATCTATACACTGAACATAGGAACACCTCAATACATAAAACAAACATTAACAGACATAAAAGGAGAAATTGACAGTAACACAATAATAGTAGGAGACTTTAACACCCCACTCACATCAATGGACAGATCATCAAAACAGAAAATTTATAAGGAAGTCTTAAATGACACATTAGATGAGATGGATCTCATTGATATCTTCAGAACATTCCATCCAAATGCAGAAGTATACACCTTATTCTCAAGTGCACATGGAACATTCTCCAGGATAGACCACATCTTGGGTCACAAATCAAAACTCAGTAAATTTAAGAAAACTGAAATTGTATTAAGCATCTTCTCTGTCCACAACACTTTGAAAGTAGATATCAATTACAAGGGAAAAAAAAAAAACCCTGTAAGAAACACAAACACATGGAGATTAAACAAGTTTCTATATAACCAACAGGGTACTGAAGAAATCAAACAGGAAATCAAAAAATTTCTAGAAACAAATGGCAGTGAAAACATGACAACTCAAAACCTATAGAATGCAGCAAAAGCACTCCTAAGAGGGAAGTTTATAGCAATACAATCCTACCCTCCAAGAATCGAGAAAAATATTGCATAGACAACCTAACTTTACACCTAAAACAACTGGAAAAAGAAGAACAACAACAACAAAAAAAAACAGAATTAGTAGATGGAAAGAAATCATAAAGATTCAAGCAAAAATAAATGAAAAAGAAATGAAAGAAACAATAATAAAGATTAATAAAACTAAAAGCTGGTTCTTTGAGAAGATAAAAAAAATTGACAAACCTTTAGCCAGACTCATCAAGAAAAAAAAAGAGTCAAATCAACAAATTTAGAAATGAAAAAGGAGAGTTTACAACAGGCAATGCAGAAATACAATAAGAGACTATTATGAACAACTATATGGCAATGAAATGGAAGAAATGGACAGGTTCTTAGAAAAGTTAAATCTTCCAAGACTGAACCAGGAAGAAATAGAAATTATGAACAATCCAATTACAAGCAGTGAAATTGAAGCTGTGATCAAAATCTCCCAAAAAACAAATCCCAGGACCAGATGGCTTCACAGGAGAATTCTATTAAAAATTTTATTTAGAGAAGAGCTAATGTCTGTTCTTCTAAAACTCTTCCAAAAAATTGCTCAGGAAGGAACACTTCCAAACTCATTCTATGAGGCCACCATCACTCTGATACCAAAACTGGATAAAGACAGCACACAAAAATAAAACTAAAGGCCAATGTCACTACTGAACATAGATGCAAAAATCCTCAACAAAATTTTAGCAAACAGAATTCAGTAACACATAAAAAGCTCATATACCATGATCAAGTTTGGTTTATTCCAGGAATGCAAGGATTCTCCAATTACACAAAACAATCAATGTGATATATCATCTTGACAAATTGAAAGATAAAAACCATATGATCATCTCAAAAGATGCAGAAAAAGCCTTTGACAAAATTCAGCACCCATTTATGATTAAAACTCTTCAAACAATGGGGGCTTAGAAGGAACCTACCTCAACATAGTAAAAGCCATATATAATAAGCCTATAGCAAACATTATTCTCAATTGTGGAAAACTGAAAGCATTACCTCCAAGATCAAGAATAAGACAAGGGTGTCCACTTTTATCACTATTCTTCAGCATGGTTCTGAAAGTCCTAGCCTCAGCAATCAGAGAAGAAAAAGAAATAAAAGGAATCCAGATCAGAAAATAAGTAAAGTCCCCACTATTTTCAGATGACATGATCCTGTACATAGAAAACCCTAAAGATAGTATCAGAAAATTACTAGAGCTAATCAGTGGATTTAGCAAAGTTGCAGGATACAAAATCAATACATAGAAATCACTTGCATTTCTATATACTAACAATGAAAAATCATATACACAGTGGAATATTATTCAGCCACAAAAAGGAACACTTTTGAATCAGTTCTAATGAGGTGGATGAATCTAGACCCTATTATACAGAGTGAAGTGAGTCAGAAAGAGATATATATCATATTCTACTGCACATATACGGAATCTAGAAAAATGGTACTGAAGAATTTATTTACAGGGCAGCAATGGAGAAACAGACATAGAGAACAGACTTATGGACATGGGGAGAGGGTAGGAGATGGTGAGATGTATGGAAAGAGTAACATGGAAACTTATATTAATATATGTAAAATAGATAGTAAATGAGAATTTGCTGTATGGCTCAGGAAACTCAAACAAATTGAAACTCTATATCAATCTAGAGGAGTGGGATGGAGAGGGAGATGGGAGAGAGGCTTAAAAGGGAGGGGATATGTGTATGCCTACGGCTGATTCATGTTGAGGTTTGACAGAAAACAACAAAATTCTGTAAAACAATTATCCTTCGATAAAAAAATAAATTAAAAAAAATATATATGAAGCAAACTTACTGGAAAGTGTAGCGAACATCAGTAGGTGACTTCATTGATAACTATGATGATTCCATGTTTCTATCAAGTATTTTGAAACTTTGTGCTAATTGTCAGGTTTTCATATTTAAACATTATAAAAGGTAGCTTTTATCTGTAGTTGCTTCATATGCCCCTAAAATATATATCACCTGATTATTCTTTTAAACAAAAAATAAGTTTTACATATGTTCCCTAACTAAGAAGACTAGTAACTGGCAATACATTGATTTTATTCTGAAATTGGTTGTTGTTGCTGTTTTTTAGTCACTGAGTCGTGTCCAACTCTTTGTGACCCCATGGACTACACCACGCCAGGCTTCCGTGTCCTTCACCATCTCCCAGAGTTTGCTCAAACCCTTGTCCATTGAGTTGGTGATGCCATCCAACTATCTTATTCTATGTTGTCCCCTTCTCCTCCTGCCTTCAATCTTTCCCAGTATCAGGGTCTTTTCTCATGAGTTGGCTTTTTGCATCAAATGGGCAAGTATTGGAGCTTCAACTTCAATATGAGTCCTTCCAATGAACACCCAGGACTGAGTTCCTTTAGGATGAACTGGTTGGATCCCCTTTCAGTCCAAGGGACTCTCAAGAGTCTTCTCCAACACCACAGTTCAAAAGTATCAATTCTTCGGCCCTCAGTCTACTTTATGATCCAACTTTCACATCCATACATGACTACTGGAAGAACCATAGCTTTGACTAGATGGACCTTCATTGGCAAAGTAATGCCTCTGCTTTTTAATATGCTGTCTAGGTTGGTCATAGATTTTCTTTGAAGGAGCAAGTGTCTTATTTTCATGGCCACAGTCACCCATGTGCAGTGATTTTTGAGCCCAAGAAAATAATGTCTGTCACTATTTGCCCATCTATTTGCAATGAAGTGATGGAACTGGATGCCACAATCTTAGTTTTTTGAATGCTGCATTTTAAGCTAACATTTTCACTCTCCTCTTACACTCTTATCAAGAGGCTCTTTAGTTCCTCTTGGCTTTCTGCAATAAGGGTGATGTCATCTGTGTATCTGAGGTTGATTTCAGCTTGTGCTTCATCTAGCCCAGCATTTCACATGATGTACTCTGCATATATATTAAATAAATAGGTTGACAGTACATGGCCTTGATGTACTCCTTTTACAGTTTGGAACCAGTCTGTTGTTCCATGTCCAATTCTAACTGTTGCTTCTTGACTTGCATACAGGTATCTTAGGAGGCAGATAAAGTGGTCTGGTATTCCCATCTCTGTAAGAATTTTCCAGTTTTTGTGATCCACACAGTCAAAGGATTTAATGTAGTCAATTAAGAAGTAGATGTTTTTCTGATTTCTCTTGCTTTTTTCTATAATCCAGTGGATATTGGCAATTTTTTCTCTGCCTTTTCTAAATCCAGCTTGTACATCTGGAAGTTCTGATATAGAAAAACTGTAAAAAATAGAATCTTGGATTTCTTAACCACATTATTTTTGTCTGACTTCCCACGAAATAATCAACTTGGAAGGTCATAATAAGAACCCTTTGTATTATAATTAGAAAGGAATACTGAAGGGGTTTTTTTGTTTGTTTATTTGTTTGTTTTAATTAGAACCATGCAAGGATAGAATAACTGCCTTGTGAGATAATCATTTCAGTTTTCAGAACTGATAAAGAATTTTGTGAGTTACTGACTCTCAGAATCAATCAAGAAGGAATTCCTACCTTGAGAAAAAATTTAGTGTAGATGACATTTATAATTGATAGACTTTCCTACAGAGAGTTCAGTATAAAACTAGCTCTAAAACTTTTTGTTTGATAACTTGGTTTGGTACCACATTTCAAAATACCATTATATACCAACAAAGGTAGACTTCAATTTTCCCTCAACTTGACCAAATAATAGATAGTTTTCTTCTCAGGTTCAGGTCCCTGGCCTCCCTTTCCTTAGAAAATTTACTTCAGAAAGCTATACATGTAAATTCTACTCCTTTGAAATATAAAGTTTTTGAAGCCTCCTATCAATTTTATAACCCAGGACTGTCTTTCTAATAGATATAGGAGTGATCCCTCTGAAATATGATCATCAAGGAAGATGGTGCCCCATTGACCTCCCTCTGTGGAAGATTAGGTGAAGACTAACCCCAGTAGCCTAACTTCAGGCAGCACGTTTGTCCAAGTAATGCAGTATAAATAAAACAGGGTTCCTGAAAGGAAGTAAAACCAGAAAATGATGTTGATCTATGTCTCAAAGGGTCTTGATCACCAAGCCAAGGATTTTGGATTTTATCCTATGAATCATGAGAAGCTATTGAAGTATTTTAAACTAGAGAGAAAAGTGGTCACATTTGTATGCAATGATGCAGCTTGGTTGTAAAAAGGGTTTTGCTTACACATTACCTCAAAATATTGATATTGTGAAAAAATATAGCAACTCATAAAGATGTTTTCTCAAAACCAAATTTAGAACAATACTGACATATTGTCAAGAGGACACAGGGGAAAAAAACCAGCATGAGGCCCTGATCAGAGGAGCATTCTCAAGAAGGTCAATTTTGGGAAAAGGAACCCATGGGATTAGAGGATGGATAGTGATTCCCTTAAAATTATTTGGCCCCAAATGTTCCTTGGCAAATCTTGACCATTTCCATCTATATGAACACAACATTTTGAAGGCTGCTGAAGGACAGTGCAATGGAGAATATGAAGACTGAACCCAGATCAGTAGAATATTTTATATTTTTATAATTAGCATTTATTAGGAAATTCAGAAGCAGAAGTGAATTTTAGTTGTTGCTGCATTTAAAAAAAAAATCACTCCAAACTTATTGGCATAAAATAACAGCCATTTGTAGTTGCTCTTGAATCAGGTAAAGTGGTTAGTGCTGGGTGATCATGACTTGACTTACACATCTGTAATGTGCTGACAAGTAGGCTGGGGCTTCCCTGGTTTGGATGGACTTATTCACAAATGACTACCTGTCACTTGGGAAGATGAGGATAACTGAAGCACATGTGTTTCCTTAAATGTCAGGTTAGTCCAGATTTTGTCATATGGGTGTGGCAGAGTCAAGAGAGGGCAGAAACAAACATTTTGGAAGTCTAGGCTTGAAACTGGCCAGTATATTATCTAGTACATTCTGTAAATACACATATGTTGCAAGACCAGTCTAGAATCACAATGTCAGGCTGTAGATGCTAAGTTCTTGCTGAAACTTATTGCAAAGTCATAGTTCAAGAAGTATGATCACAGAGAAGGGTTACTTTTGTGGTTGCCTTTGCAATGAGCTGCCATTGTGATATAGAGGGCCCTTGGAGAAGGAAATGGCAACCCACTCCAGTACTCTTGCCTGGAGAATCCCATGGAGGGAGGAGCCTGGTAGACTACAGTCCATGGTGTCACAAAGAGTCGGACATGACTGAGTGACTTCACTTCACTTCACTCACTCTGAGATTTTACAATGGGGCTTCTTTAAAAAGAATATTCTTGCAAGAACTGGTAGGTTTTATCAGTGGAAAGACCATCTAAAGTATGGAAATTAATGAAATAGCTGAAGTTTGGTTAGTCTGATGTGGTAAAACAGACTTACTAAAGAAAGAATAGAGGTAAAAGAAGAAAGAATGTATAGGACTGGGCAAACTGTTGGCTATACTAAAGGATAAAGTTCTTACTAAAACTCATTGTAGTTGAATTTTATTTAAATACGAATTTAATTAAAATTC
The DNA here is from genome assembly GCA_006410675.1 of Oreotragus oreotragus. Lineage (NCBI taxonomy): Eukaryota > Metazoa > Chordata > Mammalia > Artiodactyla > Bovidae > Oreotragus > Oreotragus oreotragus. Next base: position 331,500 of record SJYX01004586.1, on the reverse strand, counting down.
ATTTTAACTGAAAGGTGCTTGGTCATTTAATTTTTATTTAAATTTAGCCAACTTTATCATGGATTCAGAGAAACATTGACTTTGAAAAGTCCTTCAAAGCCATCTATCTAATCCAGTTTCCTCACTTAATAGATGAAAAGATAGTATTATTCAGTAATAGGTAGGAATGATATTATTTTAACCCATAATTAAAGAGCATTTGGTAACACCATTGAATCCAAAACCAATGGTGATAGAGACCAACTAATTTTCAATTATGGAGTGGGGTGCCATTGCCTTCTCCGGTTCCAAGAAGTATTGTCTATTATAACTATAAGAAATCTACAATCAGTCAGTCAGTTCAGTCACTCAATCCTGTCCAACTCTTTGCGACTCCATGGACAGAAGCAACAGTTAGAACTGGACGTGGAACTACAGACTGGTTCCAAATCGGGAAAGGAGTATGTCAAGGCTGTATATTGTCACCTGCTTATTTAACTTATATGCAGAATACACCATGAGGAATGCTGGGCTGGATAAAGCACAAGCTTAAATCAAGTTTGCCAGGAGAAATATCAATAACCTCAAATATTCAGATGACACCACCCTTATGGCAGNTGGTTCCAAATCGGGAAAGGAGTATGTCAAGGCTGTATATTGTCACCTGCTTATTTAACTTATATGCAGAATACACCATGAGGAATGCTGGGCTGGATAAAGCACAAGCTTAAATCAAGTTTGCCAGGAGAAATATCAATAACCTCAAATATTCAGATGACACCACCCTTATGGCAGAAAGCAAAGAACTAAAGAGTCTCTTGATGCAAGTGAAAAAGGAGAGTGACAAAGTTGGCTTAAAACTCAGCATTCAGAAAATTAAGATCATGGCATCTTAATGGCCCCATCACTTCATGGCTTACTCCTTGGAAGAAAAGTTATGACCAATCTAGACAGCATATTACAAAGCAGAGACATTACTTTGCCAATAAAGTTCCTTCCAGTAAAGGCTATGTTTTTTCCAGGAGTCTTGTATGGATGTGAGAGCTGGATTATAAAGAGAAGAAATCTGCAGTGAATTTAAAATTCAGTTTTCATCATTAACTACAACCACCTTCCTTTTCAAGTGTTTAATAACTGATTTGCATGTTATATTAAATCATAATATCTATAATGGAAAAAAAAAACTGGAGAAAATCTTGTCTAGTTGTTCTAAAATGATGTTTGGGGGCTTTGCTGATGTAGTCTGTGCTGCTGAGAGGGCAAGACTCTAGACTTAGTCTAGAACCCAGAGCAGCTTTCCTGTTATCTGTCTTTCATTCAGGCACTTGATGTAAGATTTTCAGATAAAGTTGTTTTGTTTTGTTTGTTTTCTTTTAAGGATACAGTTCCTTTTCACAAAATGCAACTGCACAGTGGTCTAGTCCAAGACAATTTTACATGAGGGAATTGCAGCATAAGTGAAGTATTGAGTAATGTCATTTGTTGAAGGTCATAGAGCTGATCGTTGGCAGAGGATTCCTTTTCCCAACCATCGGCCTCCTTCCTGTACTTGGAGGCTGGCAGAGGAGCAATGGCAGTGAAAGGAGCAAAATAACAAATGGTATCCAAAGGCAGAACACGAATCCCAGATGACTGTCTGAGAAATATAGATATGACTGCAGCTAGAACACACATTGATTATGTAAATAGATGGGAAGATGCTGTTATAAACACAAAATGTGTGTATGAGTGTCACTGATCATTGTGTGTGCTCGCTCTGAAGATGCAAATCTTCTGACTCACAGCAAAGAATCCATCTGTGAATCTTTTATCATACCCATTTTTGCCCTACTGGTCTTCATCAGATATGATTAGATGGTAGCTAATCAGTGTTCTGTTTAATCAGGTCTCCTGATTAATAGTTGCTGTATGTATTTTGCAGATAATTAAATTCCCAAACACTAGAATGCAAGTAAATACCTTTGACATTAAGCCTATACCAAACAAAATATAATTTTTCTTTGTTGAATCAACAACCCTAATAGTTAATGAGGTTATTATGGTGAGCTTCATTATCGTCTTACTGATGAATGGCAAAAAGTTCTATCCACCAAGTTCCTGGAGCTCAGGAATACCACAGGATAGGTAGATTGTGCGTAATAGAAGAAAAGTGAGAAAAAAATTCCCTTTTTTCACATCCTGCATAGAGTTTTCTGTTTCTGTTTATAAATGTTACACATTTACAAATATTCATTTTGGGTAGTAAATAAAGACTGAGGAAGAAGCCTGTTAGCATTCTGGTAGCTACAACAGATGGTGTGAACCATGAGGGGATGCTTGGAATACAGAAAAATAAATTGTTATTATACATAGCGAAGACTCTGTCTTATACAAATTCTTGGTATAGTGTAAATCAATTCTTACAGTACTTTAAAACAACATCTAGTGGAAATTTTAGTTACTAAGAACTGAGAAATAGTATAAAAATTAAGTATTAAGCAAGTAAATTTAAATATTCATTATGGATGTAAGCAAACTAATAGAACTTGGTAGTCCTCAGTCTTTAAGTATTTTCTGAAGCTAAATTTGAAAAGGCAATATGATTTCTGAACCAGGCAAGTTTTATTAAAATAATAATTTTATTCAGAGAAACAGAATTTTCCTATCATTTGAATATAAGCTACTAGGAAAGCCTCAAGGCAAAAACATTTTTCAAAACCAGTTTCTTCTACAAGGTAGATAAGATAGTAATAAGAAGAAGGTTCCAAGTTTGATGAAAGAGTCATATATATAATGATTTTCAAAAATAATAATCAGATTTCTAGTGGGATCTTTGTAAATTGCAAAATGAGCTTATGCCCAAGGATATGTGTGTTTGCATACACATGCACAAGTTCTTTTGTGTATATGTCTTATTGTGGAGGGTAAATTTGTTAAATTTTTAAATCAATGTCCAGGATTATTTATTCATTCAGAAAACATTCACTCCATGTCCACACTGTGTCAAATGCTGTATATAGTCATGGTTTTCATTAACGGGTCAGTATTATGAATCAGATATCAAAGAGGACTGGATTGCTCTTGTGATTCTGGAGACCTTTGTGTCTCTAAATGTTCTTTTACATTCACCAGGCATTGTTGTGTGTTAGTTGCTCAGCAGTGTCCAATTCTTTGCCACCCCATGGACTTTGCCCCACCAGGCCAATCTGTCAGTGGAATTCTCCAGGCAATACTGGATTGGGTTGTCATTTCCTTCTCCAAGGCACTGCTTTATTTAAATATTTAAAATCAGTGCAAAATTTTAATGATTTTAAAAACAGGTTACCAAGATCGGATAACTTTGTCAGTCATCCTCCAGGTCAAGGGCTGATGGAAATACCAAATCATCCCAACATATAAACTCAACTTAAAATTCCATAAATGAAGCTTGAGATCTTGCTAGTCACCGGCTGGACCATTGGTTTTCTTTATTTTTTTTATTTTTTTTATTTTACTTTATAGTACTGTATTGGTTTTGGCATACATTGACATGAATCTGCCACAGGGGTACATGAAATTGCTCATATATCTTGTTTAAAAAGATTTTTAAAGTATGTATCCCCAAATGAATTTTAATTTAGAATCTCTAAGTTTTAGCACATTTATTATATTTTTTAAATGTAATTTTTTAAAATTACAAATAAATGTGGTTCTTATCTACTCTGCAGAGAATTGACACTCACAGTCAAACATTTCAAAATATGAATGATCGGTTTTTCTAAATGATCAGGAATTTCAGATCATTTCTTTATTATAGGTTTGTGGAGAATGTATTGCTATTATTAGTATTGCACTATTAACCTCATCCTTTCTAATAGGTGCAAAGGTGGTCAGGATATGTTTATGATGAAAATTAAGAGGAGAAAACAGAACATTCCATAATAATAAAACATTCCAAAATAGTAACCATTATGAAAGACAAAGTACAAATCATTCAAGAAAATGTGCCTCTTTTAAAAATATCCCAGGACAAAATGTCTAAATTCTTTAGGGATTTAGAACTTATGAACAGTCTTTCAGAACCCATACCACTATCGGGTAGAAAATCTTCTGTATTACTGAAAAGGCAATAGATATAAAGAACTGTTCATTAATAGCCAGTGCCCATTATTCCAAAGATCAGACTCTTTAGTATTCTGAACTAAAATAAAATAAATAGCTTAGATAAATACATTAATGCTAACCAGCACCAAGAACTCTCAAAGTATCTAACAACCTGTGGGAGAGAAAAAGAAATAAACTGGCCTAGACTCTGCCCAGTGAGGCAGATTTGGATTCAGCCTTCTCCATCTGCCTTGAGTATGGAGAAAGACCCTGAGATCACCATACTCATGTATGACATCATTGAGTGTAGAATAATCCTGCCAATGTAAAGTTAATTAAACAAATGCTCAGAATACAACTAAATCAGGTGATTATCTCATTATATTAAATAGGGATGAAATGGTTTAGATAGAATCTCCTGATAATGCCAAATAGCAGATTGACACCTATGCAAAGAATTATCCGCTTCGTCCATTGCAAGTATCAGATCTGGCTGTCCAGTAGGGTAACGATACTCATATATGACTATTTAAATTGTTGTTTAGTCAATAAGTAATGTCTGTCTCTTTTGCAACCTCAGGACTGTAGTCTGCCAGGTTCATCTATCTCTGGGATTTCCCAGGCAAGAATACTGGAGTGGTTTCTCATTTCCTTCTCCAGGGGATCTTCCTGACCCAGCGATAGAACCTGTGTCTCCTGGATTAGAGATGGATTCTTTACTGCTGAGCCACTGTGCTGTGTGTGCTTAGTCCCTCAGTCATGTCCGACTCTTTGCAAACCCATGGACTCTAGCCCGCCAGGCTCTTCTGGCGATGGGGATTCTCCAGGCAAGAACACTGGAGTGGATCAACATGCCCTGCTCCAGGGGATCGTCCCAACCCAGGGATCAAATCCAGGTCTCCCTCTTTGCAGGCAGATTCTTTACCATCTGAGCCACCAATGAAGCCCACTGAGCCACTAGGGAAGCCCAAATTTAAATTAATTAAAGTAAATAAATTTTAAGTTCTTCAGCATTTCAAGTGTTTAATGTCTTCATTTGGCTGGTAGGAATCACATTAAATAGGGCAAATATAGAGTATGTCCATCATGGAAGAAATGTTTCATTAGGGCATCACTAAACAGGTGGAATCTGGTTTCAATTTTTTTTATAACTATACACATGAGTTCTTTGTAATAAATATTAGAATATTTAAAAATTACTATTATAAATATAAATGAATAATATGAATATTATGACTTATCCCTAATAGAAATGAATAAGCAATTTATTTTAATAGATGGTAGCATCTTTAAAAGCACACGAATATCATTTGATGTGTGAAAAGATGAGATTTTTGTATTAGCCTGTATTTTAATAAATATTCAAAATTGAGATTTATAGGAAAAGGTCAGGTCTCTAATGTTTAAACCAATCTCATTATGTAAAAATGATTGGTGCTAGGTCACTCATTTAATATTGAGAGATAGTAACAGGGATAATTGAATAAATAGTCATTTTAATCTTGACTTTAAGCTTTAACACCAGTTCAGTTCAGTTCAGTTGCTCAGTCGTGTCCGAGACTCTGTGACCTCATGGACTGCAGCACGCCAACCTTCCCTGTCCATCACCAACTCTCGGATTTTACTCAGTCTCATGTCCATTGTGTTGGTGATATTATCTAACTATCTCATACTCTGTCGTCCCCTTCTCTGCCTTCAATGTTTCCCAGGATCAGGGTCTTTTCAAATGAGTCAGTTCTTTGTATCAGGTGGCCAGAGTATTGGAGTTTCAGCTTCAGCATCAGTCTTTCCAATGAATATTCAGGACTGATTTCCTTTAAGATGGACTGATTGGATCTTCTTGCTGCCTAAGGGACTCTCAAGAGTCTTCTCCAATACCACAGTTCAAAGACATCAGTTCTTCAGTGCTCAGCTTTCTTCATAGTCCAACTCTCCATCCAACATCCATGCATGACTACTGGAAAAAACCATAGCTTTGACTAGACGGACCTTTGTTGGCAAAGTAATATCTCTGCTTTTTAATATGCTGTCTAGGTTGGTCATAATTTTCTTCCAGGGAGCAAATGTCTTTTAATTTCATGGCTGCAATCACCAACTGCAGTGATTTTGGAGCCCCAAGTACTCTTGCCTGGAAAATCCAATGGACGGAGTAGCCTGGTGGGCTGCAGTCCATGGGGTTGCTAACAGTCAGACAGACTGAGCGACTTCACTTTCACTTTTCTCTTTCATGCACTGGAGAAGGAAATGACAACCCACTCCAGTATTCTTGCCTAGAGAATCCCAGGGATGGGGGAGCCTGGTGGGCTGCCATCTATGGGGTCACACAGAATCGGACACGACTGAAGTGACTTAGCAGCAGTAGCAGCAGCAAAACATAGTCTGTCACTGCTTCCATTGTTTCCCCATCTATTTGCCATGAAGTGATAGGCCCAGATGCCATGATCTTAGTTCCTTATGGCAGAAAGTGAAGAGGAGCTAAANATACCAGACCACCTGACCTGCCTCTTGAGAAAACTATATGTAGGTCAGGAAGCAACAGTTAGAACTGGACGTGGAACAACTGACCAGTTCCAAATAGGAAAAGGAGTACATCAAAGCTGTATATTGTCACCTTGCTTATCTAACTTCTATGCAGAGTACATCATGAGAAACGCTGGACTATAAGAAACACAAGCTGGATTTAAGATTACCAGGAGAAATATCAATAACTTCAGATATGCAGATGACCCCACCCTTATGGCAGAAAGTGAAAAGGAGCTAAAAAGCCTCTTGATGAAAGTGAAAGAGGAGCGCAGAAAAGTTGGCTTAAAGCTCAACATTCAGAAAACGAAGATCATGGCATCTGGTCCCATCACTCCATGGCAGATAGATGGGGAAACAGTGGAAACAGTGTCAGACTTTATTGTTTTGGGCTCCAAAATCACTGCAGATGGTGACTGCAGCCATGAAATTAGAAGACACTTACTCCTTGGAAGAAAACTTATGATCAACCTATATAGTATATTCAAAAGCAGAGACATTACTTTGCCGACTAAGGTCCATCTAGTCAAGGCTATGGTTTTTCCTGTGATCATGTATGGATGTGAGAGTTGGACTGTGAAGAAGGCTGATTGTTCAAGAATTGATGCTTTTGAACTGTGGTGTTGGAGGAGACTCTTGAGAGTCCCTTGGACTGCAAGGAGATCCAACCAGTCCATTCTGAAGGAGATCAACCCTGAGATTTCTTTGGAAGGAAGGATGCTAAAGCTGAAACTCCAGTACTTTGGCCACCTCATGCGAAGAGTTGACTCATTGGAAAAGACTCTGATGCTGGGAGGGATTGGGGACAGGAGGAGAAGGGGACGACCGAGGATGAGATGTGGATGGCATCACGGACTCAATGGAAGTGAATCTGAGTTAACTCCGAGAGATGGTGATGAACAGGGAGGCCTGGTGTGCTGTGATTCATGAGGTCACAAAGAGTCAGACATGACTGAGTGACTGAACTGAACTGAACTGAACTGTATAATCATAAGGGATTTGATTTAGTTCATACCCGAATGGTCTAGTGGTTTTCCCTACTTTCTTCAATTTCAGTCCTAATTTGGCAATAAGGAGATCATCATCTGAGCACAGTCAGCTCCCAGTCTTGTTTTTTTTTTTTTTTTTACTGTATAGAGCATCTCCATCTTTTGCTGCAAAGAATATAATCAATCTGATTTTGGTGTTGACTATCTTTTGATGTCCATGTGTAGAGTCTTCACTTGTGTTGTTGGAAGAGGGTGTTTGCTATGACCGTGTATTCTCTTGGCAAAATTATATTAGCCTTTACCCTGCTCATTCCATATTCCAAGGCCAAATTTGACTGTTATTCCAGGTGTTTCTTGACTTCTTACTTTTGCATTTCCGTCCCCTGTAATGAAAAGGATATCTTTTTAGGGTGTTATTTCTAAAAGGTCTTGTAGGTCTTCATAAAACTGTTCAACTTCAGGTTCTTCGGCATTACTGGTTGGGGCATAGACTTAGATTACTCAGGTATTGAATGGTTTGCCTTGAAATGAACAGAGATCATTCTGTCGTTTTTGAGATTGCATCCAAGTACTTCATTTTGGACTCTTTTGTTGACCATGATGTCTACTCCATTTCTTCTAAGGGATTCCTGCCCGCAGTAGTAGATATAATGGTCATCTGACTTAAATCACCCATTCCAGTCCATTTTAGTTCATTGATTCCTAGAATGGCAATGTTCACTCTTGCCATCTCCGTTTGACTACTTCCAATTTTCCTTAATTCATGGATCTAGCATTCCAGGTTCCTATACAATATTGCTCCTTACAGCATCGGACCCTGCTTTTATCACCAGTCACATCCACAACTGGGCATTGTTTTTGCTTTAGCTCCATCCCTTCATTTTTCTGGAGTCATTTCTCCACTGATCTCCAGTAGCATATTCAGCACCTTCTGACCTGGGGAGTTTCCCTTTCAATATCCTATCATTTTTCTTTTTCATACTGTTCATGGGGATCTCAAGGCAAGAATACTGAAGTGGTTTGTCATTCCCTTCTCCAGTGGACCACATTCTGTCAGACCTCTCCAGCATGACCCACCCATCTTCGTTGGCCCCACAGGGCTTGGCTTAATTTCATTGAGTTAGACAAGGCTGTGGTCCTAGTATGATTCAATTGACTAGTTTTCTGTGATTATGATTTCTGTGTGTCTGCCCTTTGATGCCCTCTTGCAACACCTACTGTATTACTTGGGTTTCTCTTACCTTGGATGTGGGTATTTCTTCACGGCTGCTCCAGCAGAGCACAGCCACTGCTCCTTACCTTGGACAAGGGGTATCTCCTCACCACCACCCCTCATGAACTTGAATGTGGAGTAGCTCCTCTCAGCCCTCCTGCACTCCTGCAGCCACCACTCTTGGACCTGGGTTAGCTCATCCTGGCTGCTTCCCCTGGCCTTGGGCATGGAGTAACTCATCCAGGAAGATGCTCCTGGCCACAGGCCAGGGGTACCTCCTCCTGGCCGCCACCGCTGACCTCAGGCCGAGGGTAGCTCCTCCCGACCACTCCTGCACTGTCACAGCCTGGCACTCTTGGCCGCCGCCCCTGACCTCGGATGCTGGACAGTTCCTCCTGGCCACTCCCCCTGACCTTGGACAGAGGGTAGCTTCTCCCGGCTGCCACCCCCTGACTTCGGACGTGGGCTATCTCCTCTCAGCCAGGCTTGTGTGCCATTGCAGCCACCCGCACTTGTGTGCCGTCACAGCCGCCCAAGCTTGTATGCCATCAAAGGGATATATAATACAACTAGAGTCCTACAATAGCTCTCCAGTTAAGCTAATGAGAATCTCTCAGGGGTTAGCAAGATGGCATTTTCAAGACATTTCAAGAAGTCACTAGTTTGGGTAAGTGAAAGGAGAGAGTGATGGGCATTGAGGTTCAGGAGTTCAGCAAGGTTTGGGAGTTTGATTTTAGTGAACTGGGAAGCCACTGAAGACAATGAGCACTTGTTTATAGGGACAAACTATAGAGAGATAAAGAAACCGGTAAGAATGCTGTCACAAATAATATACATAAGAAGCAACATTGGTTAGGGATTAAAATGTTAAAAGTGAGAGTGAAAAGAAATTATAGCATCCTGCATAAAGTTCAAAGAGGTGGATAATAGGATTAGCTGAAGAATTATCTATGACAAGAAACAGAGAAGAGTAAAAAGGTCTTCAAGATTTTTTCCTATCACCTGAAATAATCAAGTTTTCTTTTTCTGAGTTGGAGAAGTATATGAGGATGAAAAAATTCAAACTATGACATTTAAAATGTTATAATTAGAATGATTTATTAATCATGAAAAAGGTGGTGCTGAGTACATAATTGAATATAGGAGACTGAAGTCCAGGAAGAAACTTTCACTTAAGATACATCAGCTATATAAGAAGCATGCAATTTTCCTATTTTAATTCACATGATAAAAATAACTCTTTTCAAAATTTAAGTTTTGAGTTCACATTTTTAACAAAATAATAGTAAATTTGCAAAAAAAATTTCATTCAGAAAAAATAAAATTTGATGTTTTATTTTTATGTTATAGAGATAAAACTAACATACATCATAATATTGGTTTTAGGTATCAGTGCTTATTCTTTATAAGAACTCTGTTAATTTCTTTTTTAATTAAACTAGAGCAACTTTTACATTTTTAGTAGAACAACTTTAACCAAATCAAATATATTACCTACTATTTCCAAAAGTAAGGAGACTTGATATTAAACAAATTCAACTTCTAAAAATTAATATGAACAACATTGAGTTTTCCTTAAAGTTTTCTCACTGTTTAAAGTGTAGTTCAGTTCAGTTCAGTCACTCAGGCATATCCAAATCTTTACAAACCCATGGACTGCATGGGTTTGCAAAGAGTGCATGCAGCACGCCAGGCTTCCCTGTTGGTCACCAGCTCCCAGAGCTTGTTCAAACTCATGTCTATCGATTCAGTCATGCCATCCAATCATCTCATCCTTTGTTGTCCCCTTCTCCTCATGCCTTCAATCTTCCTCAGCATCGTGGGTTTTTTCCAGTGAGTCATTTCTTCACAACAGGTGGCTAAAGTATTGGAGTTTCAGCTGCAGCATCAGTCCTTCCAATGAATATTCAGGACTGATTTCCTTTAGGATGGCCTGGTTTGATATCCTTGCAATTCAGTGGACTCTCAAGAATCTTCTCCAACAATACAGCTCAAAAGCATCAATTCTTCAGTTTCAGCTTTCTTTGTGGTCTGCCGGAGTCCAGCTCCAGCAGCAAGGGAATCAGCCTGAAGGGATGGGCGGTGTCAGCGAGAAATGATGCAACCTCTTAGTTTTCTTGGACTGCATATTTACTTCAGGCTTAACATTCTTTTTTATACTTTTACAAAAGCATTAGGTCAGAGGCTTGACATTTTCAGTTCCCCCAACCCAGATTTTTTGTCTCCATAAGTCATTGTTGCCCCTCAAAAGGAGTCCCTCCTCAGCAATACTCTTATCTACTTCTTCTCATGTATCCTTGTGAATACATTGTAACTCATGCTAATGTCTGGGCTGCATACCACATTCCTCAGTTTATTTCTTATCTTTCTAAATCCTGTTTGCCCCTAGTATCCTGAGCTCACCTTCTCTAAAAAGGCTTCTACCACTAATATCTCCAAAATTCCTAATCTCTATAAGCTATAGTACAATACACTAACATTACAACATTCTTTAAATCTTTAGCTTCTAACTATTTTAATTATTCCTAAGCCCTAAATTCAGCAAACTCCTTTGTCATAAATATTTCCCTCACAAATAGGTTTCAGATAGCAATCTCTTCCATGGCCTCAAGCTGTGGCCTACATGCTCATCCTGGAACACTCTTCTGTAAAGGTCCTTGAAATAATGTCAATGATTAACTTTATGAATTATTCTCTGAGCACAGCTGCAGAAGGCCTTTTGTGCCTTCTCATGCTCCTCTCAAGAACAATAAGCACCTGAACATTCTTTTCAGTCAACTCAGCCAAGAAGAGGAAAAAACAAGTCAGAATCACAAGGTCTAACTCCTTCATCCCAGGTCTGTGCCTGCGGGACAAGGAGAGGGAGTTGGGGCTGTGCCTCCATTTTGTCAGTAATGCCTAATGTGGCTCCTGACAATGGTCCAACTCTCACATCCATACATGACTACCAGAAAAAAAAACATAGCTTTGACTAGGGAGACCTATGTTGGCAAAGTAATGTCTCTGCTTTTTAACATGCTGTCTAGGTTGGTCATAGCTTTTCTTTCAAGGAGTGAACATCTTTGAATTTCAAGGCTGCAACCACCATCTGCAGTGATTTTACAGCCCAAGAAAATAAAGTCTGTCACTGTTTCCATTGCTCCCTCATTTATTTCCCACTGATAGGGCAAAATGCCATGATCTTAGTTTTTTCAACGTTGAGTTTTAAGCCAGCATTTAACTCTCCTCTTTAACTCACTCATTAAAAGACACTTTAGCTCCTCTTTGCTTTCTTGCATAAAGGTGGTGAATCTGCATATCTGGGGTTATTGATATTTCTCCATGCAGTCTTGATTCCAGCTTGTGCTTCACCCAGCCCACTGTTTCTCCTGATGTATTCTGCATATAAGTTAAATAAGCAGTGTGTCAATATACAGCCTTGACGTACTCCTTTCCCAGTTTAAACCAGTCAGTTGCTCCATATCCAATTCTAACTGTTGCTTCTTGACCTTCATACAGTTTTCTCAGGCAGCTGGTCAGGTGATCTGGTATTCCCACCTCTTTCAGAATTTTTCACAGTTTGTTGTGATCTACACAGTCAAAGGTTTGGCATAGTCAATAAAGCAGAAGTAGATGTTTTTCTGGAACTCTCTTGCATTTTCTGTGATCCAACAGATGTTGGAAATTTGACCTCAGTTCCTATTCCTTTTCTAAATTCATCTTGAACATCTGGAAGTTCTTGGTTCACATAGTTTTGAAGCCTGGCTTGGACAATTTTGAGCATTACTTTGTTAGCATGTGAGATGAGGACAATTATTCGGTAGTTTGAGCATTCTTGACATTGCCTTTCTTTGGGATTGGAATGAAAACTGACCTTTTCCAGTCCAGTGGCCACTGCTGAATTTTCCAAAATTTTTGGCATGTTGAGTGCAGCACTTTCACAGCATCATCTTTTAGGACTGGAAATATCTCAGCTGGAATTCCATCACCTCCACTAGCTTTGTTTGTAGTGATGCTTCCTAATGACCACTTGACTTCAGACTCCAGGATGTTTGGCTTTTGGGGAGTGATCAAATTTTTGGCATGTTGAGTGCAGCACTTTCACAGCATCATCTTTTAGGACTGGAAATATCTCAGCTGGAATTCCATCACCTCCACTAGCTTTGTTTGTAGTGATGCTTCCTAATGACCACTTGACTTCAGACTCCAGGATGTTTGGCTTTTGGGGAGTGATCACCCCATTGTGATTATCTGGGTTGTGAAGATCTTTTTTTTTTTTTTTATAGTTCTTCTGTGTATTCTTGCCACCTCTTCCTAATATCTTCTGCTTCTGTTAGGTCCATACCATTTCTGCCCTTTATTGTGCACATCTTTGCATAAAATATTCCCTTGGGAGTCAGTGATGGACAGGGAGGCCTGGCGTTCTGTGATTCATGGGGTCACAAAGAGTCGGACACGACTGAGTGACTGAACTGAACTGAACTGATGTCTAATTTTTTTGAAGCAATCTATAGTCTTTCCCATTCTATTGTTTTCCTCTATCTCTTTGCACTGATCACTGAGGAAGGCTTTCTTAGCTATCCTTGCTATTCTCTGAAGCTCTGCATTCAGATGGGTATACCTTTCCTTTTCTCCTTTTCCTTTCACTTCTCTTCTTTTCTCAGCTATTTGTAAGGTCTCCTCAGACAATCATTTTCCCTTTTTGTGTTTCTTTTTTTGGGAATTGTCTTGTAACTGCCTCCCTTTCAGTGTAACAAACCTGTGTCCATAGTTCTTCAGGCACTCTATCAAGTCTAATCCCTTGATTCTATTTGTCACTTCCACTGTATAATTGTTGGAACAGGAAATGGAAACCCACTCCTTCATTCTTGCTTGGAGAATCCTATGGACAGAGGAGCCTGGCCAGCAACAGTCCATAGGGTCACAAAATGTTGGACATGAATGAGTATGCAGGCATGTACTGCATAATTGCAAAGGATATGATTTAGGTCATACCTGAATGGTCTAGCAGTTTTCTTCAAGTTAAGTCTGAAATTTGCAATAAAGACTTCATGACATGAGCCATAGTCAGCTCCTGGTTCCTGTTTATGCTGACTGTATATAGATTCTCCGCATTTGGTTGCAAAGAATATAATCAATTTGATTTTGATATTGACCATCTGGTGATGTCCATGTGTAGAATTATCTCTTCTGTTGTTGGACAGAGGTGTTTTTTATAACCAGTACATTCTTTTGGCAAAACCCTGTTATCTTTTGCCTTGCTTCATTTTGTACTCCAAGGCCAAACTTGCCTATTACTTCAGGTATCTCTTGACTTCTTACTTTTGCATTCCAGTCCCTTATGATAAACATCTTTTTCAGGTGTTAGTTCTAGAAGGTCTTGTAGGTCTTCATACAACTGTTTAACTTCAGCTTCTTCAACATTAGTGGTCAGGACATAGATTTGGATTACTCTGATACTGAATGGCTTGTCTTGGAAACAAACATGATCATTCTGTCATTTTTGAGACTATGCCCAAGTACTGCATTTCGGACTCTTTTATTGACTATGAGGATTACTCATTTCTTCTAAGGGATTCTTGCCCACAATAGTAGTTCTGAATTAAATTCACCCATTCCAGTCCATTTTAGTTCACTGATTGCTAAAATGTCAGTGTTCACTCTTGGCATCTCCTGTTTGACTGTTTCCAATTTGCCTTGTTTCATGGACCTAACATTCCAGGTTCCCATGCAGTATTGTTCTTTACGGCATCAGACTTTACTCCAGTCATCAGTCACATCCACAACTGGGTGTTGTTTTCTCTCTGGCTCCATCCTTTCATTTTTTATGGAGTTATTTCTTCACTCTTCTCCAGTAGTATTTGGGCACCTATTCATCAAGGGAGTTCAACTTTCAGTGTCCTATCTTTTTGCCTTTTCATACGTTCATGGGGTTCTCAATGCAAGAATACTGAAGTGGTTTGTCATTCCTTTCTCCAGTGAACCATGTTTTTCGGAATTCTCCACTATTATCCATCCATTTTGGGTGGCTCTACATGGCATGGCTCTGTTTCATTGAGTTAGACAAGGCTGTGGTCCATGTGATCAATTTGGTGAGTTTTCTGTGACTGTTGATTTCATTCTGTCTGTTCTCTGATGGATAAAGATAAGAGATTTATGGAAGCTTCCTGATTGGAGAGAATATTTTCTACAAATTTAATAGTAGTTGCAATCTGATTTTTTTTTTTTTTTTTTGCTTAAAGTAAAACCATTCAAGCTAGGAAAATCCACAGGCCTCTCAAAACAGAGTATCATAACATGTAACAAAACACTCACCTCTGATATCACCTATTTCATTAAAGATCAATCGGACTGCTTCATATTTTAAAATGTCTTCAATGTTGCTCTTTTGCTGTCTACAGTCAGGAAAAAATATATGCTCCTTCATAACAAATTACAATTGAACAGTTCCTTTTGAAAGAAACCTGGAGAAGGAAATGGTAACCCACTCCAGTATTCTCGCCTGGAAAATCCCATGGATGGAGCAACCTGATAGGCTAAAGTCCATGGGGTTGCAAAGAGTTGGACAAGACTGAGTAACTTCACTTTTAATTTTTGAAAGAAAAATCTCTTTTTCCCGCTGTTCTATAGAGTAGCTTTATTGTCAGGTAATGATATAAACCACTAACCTGGAAAGGATGGTAACACAATTCTTTTCATACAAGAATTTAAACAATCTTACATAAATTCTTTGTATAGGTACTACTGATTTAAAATTATCTCCTAAGATCATTTAGAACACTACAGAAATACCGCACAAATCTATCTGAAAAGAGGTATTTTCTTGGCAGTGTAGTCATGTAACAAATACTCTGTG
This sequence comes from Oreotragus oreotragus, assembly GCA_006410675.1. Classification (NCBI taxonomy): domain Eukaryota; kingdom Metazoa; phylum Chordata; class Mammalia; order Artiodactyla; family Bovidae; genus Oreotragus; species Oreotragus oreotragus. The sequence goes on along the minus strand of SJYX01004586.1, from coordinate 315,902 downwards.
TGTTCACTATGTATTCAACACACACTAGCCACTAGTCTTTTAAAGATAAATAAAGCATACTTACTACATAGTATACAAAAGAAAAAGAAAAAAAAAACTGTAGNTGTGTCTCCTGTCTCTTATACACATCTAGATGTGTATAAGAGACAGCTATGTATTCAACACACACTAGCCACTAGTCTTTTAAAGATAAATAAAGCATACTTACTACATAGTATACAAAAGAAAAAGAAAAAAAAAACTGTAGGAGAAAATCTAGTCTAGATTTTCATGCATGTGTTTATCAGAGATAGTTCTCAAGAACCAGACCCTTGAGCAGTGAGTAATGCAGGCTTACACAGAAGGAGAAATCACACTTTAATGCTGCTGTCACAGAAGCCTAATCTCCCACAAAGGGCTCCAAAGCAAGGATGGCGCCCTTCAAAAGAGTCACAAATTGTGAGAGGTTATGCCTTTATATGCCTGCGTCCATCAGTTGATAAAAGGAAGATACTCCCAGGGAGGAAGAATGGTTTTGGGGTAAGGCAGCACCATTGACTTCTGGCGTTCACAGACAAGAATAGAACTATGAGCAATCGGCTACCTAGCAATCTCTGCAGTTGGGAGAGGGAACATTCTTAAGGCAGTTCCTCTGAAGTCAACTGTAATATGCTTCTTGTCACTATCTGATTGTTAATAATGTTATGATATGCTTACTGTACTTGTTCTTGTATTTATTGCTCTTAAAACTTGTAGTGATCCTAGAATCTCTGTAGTGAGTATATATTTTCTCAGTTTTGGAGTATTATGAGTCTTATTCTCTTCAAATATTGCCTCGGAAATCACAGAGATTCTTAAGAATATTTTATACACCTTTCCTACTTGTTTACTTAGGAGGAAAATTTTATGAAGAAAAACTTACTTTTCTCAAAGATTCTCTGAATTGTTCTTTATACAACTTTTCTTTCTTCTGAATGTTTTGCTACAGTGATTCACCACTGGTACAAGTTTAATATGTGGGTAAATTGTGACCATGGATCTTGAAAAACTAATTAACATTTTCATCAGGAGGATGATATTCTTAGAATTGTATCTTATAAGGAATACTTTACTGGTGACATAGAGGGGAAAAGTTATGTTAATCACTGAAATCAAGGAAAACACTTCCTAATTAGTCAGATGAGTAATGGATAGAGGTCTAAATTTAAGGGGAAAGTAGAGGAGGAATCAGGGGGAAAATATCATGAACTTAAATGTTGATGTGAATTTAAAACAATCATATATTCCTTGTGATGAGGATATGGCCTATTTATTCCATTCATCTGTTTTCTGCCTGCTCAATCACTCAGTCATGTCTCACTCTTTGCAACAATATGAACTGTAGTCCGCCAGCCTCCTCTGTTCATGGGGTTCTTCAGGCAAGAATACCGGAATGGGTTGCCATTTACTCCACCAGGGGATCTTCCTGACCCAGAGATCCAACCCACATCTCCTGCACTGGGAGGCAGATTCTTTACCACACACCACCTGTATTCCATACTATGATTATAAATTGTCAAGGCTAAATTCTTATAGTCAAAATTATTTTCAGTAAAATTCTTACTATGATAATATAGAATAGAATTTAGACGTGGGGGAGTGGATCAAGATGGTAGCGGAGTAGCAGGGCATGTAACACAACTACTCCCACAAATACAGCAAAAATGCATCTACATGTGCAACGAGTCTCACAGACTGTCTATTGAATGCAGGCAGAAAATCTCAGACTTCTGAAAGGGCAAGAAAATTTCCATGTAGACAGATAGGACAAAAAAAAAGAGAGAGAAAAAGAATTTTTAAAAAAAATGAGAAAGGACTAAGGAATGGGACTTGCCCCTTTACAAGGAAGCCATGAAAGAGGAAATCTTCCTTCTCCCTGAGAAGCCCTCTAACCAGTGAGGAGATCAGCAGGGACTGAAGGGGAGCTGCAGAAAATTATTTTTATAAACATAAATATTCCTCGCAATGGCACAAACACAGTGATTTGCTTGTGCTATTGTTTTGCACATTTAAATAACATTGCTAGTGTAGAAATATTATATGGTGCCCTTTAATGTAATCACTGAGTAGTGCTAAAATTGATATCATTTCTGTCAAAAAGGGTCAAAGTATAACCAAAAATAAATAAACAAAACTTTAAAAATAACACATTCCCCAGGCACTGATGAGTAAGCTGAAAGAGTAAAGTGTTTCCAGTGTATCATAACATACTACAGCAGGGTTCTTCACAGGAAATGCTACAATAAATATTCCAGTTGAAGCAATGAACTTCAAAAACAATTCCATTTTACACGTGAATATATACCATATGATAATCTCAGATCTATTTATTCAACAGCTGTACCACAAGATTAGAATGAAGGTGACAAGAATACAGAGAATTATATTTCCTACAGTGTAAGAAAAATCCTATTAACCTTTAATAACCTATTTTTCTTGGGTTTTTAGTTTAAAATTCTGATATAATCTATTGGTAATTTTGTTTCATTTTAAAACATAGTGTANATTCAACAGCTGTACCACAAGATTAGAATGAAGGTGACAAGAATACAGAGAATTATATTTCCTACAGTGTAAGAAAAATCCTATTAACCTTTAATAACCTATTTTTCTTGGGTTTTTAGTTTAAAATTCTGATATAATCTATTGGTAATTTTGTTTCATTTTAAAACATAGTGTACAGATGCAAACATACATATCTTATTGATAATAGTCATTTTAGTTTAGAAAGTGAGTCCAAGACCAAGGTGGTATTGAGAGAATAATTTTGAAGTGGCACAGGGAAACCTAAGGAATAACGCACGAAAATCATGGAAGTATTGGATGCCAGCATAATGCACAGCAGTGTACAAACAGAAGTTAAATCTCAGTGCTATATTACTTTCAGTACCCCTCAATACTGCCTCAGTTCATCTACATGCACACCTCTCATATTAAAGCAATAACAAAACCTTTCATGAATGACTAATGAGTTCTGTTATTAATTTAATTATTGTCTGGCCAGTTAGAAACTCAATTTATTGGAAAGGAAATAGTGACTACTACATCAGGCAACTCCCCTTGGCTCACATGTTATTCAGGACACTCTCTTATGGACTTACTACTTTTGCTATTCTACACGCAAGTAGGATCTAAATAGTTCATGTATTGCTGAAGCCAAGCTGATTTTAGAAAAGGCAGAGGAACCAGAGATCAAACTGCCAACATTTGCTGGATCATCAAAAAAGCAAGAGAGTTCCAGAAAAACTTCTATTTCTGCTTTATTGACTATGCCAAAGCCTTTGACTGTGTGGATCACAATAAACTGTGGACAATTCTGAAAGAGATGGGAATACCAGACCACCTGACCTACCTCTTGAGAAACCTATATGCAGGTCAGGAAGCAACTGTTAGAACTGGACATGGAACAACAGACTGGTTCCAAATAGGAAAAGGAGTACATCAAGGCTGTATATTGCCACCCTGCTTATTTAACTTTTATGCAGAGTACATCATGAGAAATGCTGGGCTGGAAGAAGTACAAGCTGGAATCAAGATTGCTGGGAGAAATATCAGTAACCTCAGATATGCAGATGACACCTCCCTTATGGCAGAAAGTGAAGAGGAACTAAAAAGCCTCTTGATGAAAGTGAAAGAGGAGAGTGAAAAAGCTCAACATTCAGAAAACGAAGATCATGGCATCCAGTCCCATCACTTCATGGGAAATAGATGGGGAAACAGTGGAAACAGTTTCAGACTTTATTTTTCTGAGCTCCAAAATCACTGCAGATGGTGATTGCAGCCATGAAATTAAAAGCTACTTTCACTTTGGAAGGAAAGTTATGACCAGTATAGACAGCATATTCAAAAGCAGAGACATTACTTTGCCAACAAAGGTCCATCTAGTCAAAGCTATGGTTTTTCCAGTGGTCATGTATGAATGTGAGAGTTGGACTGTGAAGAAAGCTGAGCGCTGAAGAATTGATGCTTTTGAACTATGGTGTTGGAGAAGACACTTGACAGTCCCTTGGACTGCAAGGAAATCCAATCAGTCCATCCTAAAGGAGATCAGTCCTGGGCCTTCACTGGAAGAACTGATGCTAAAGCTGAAACTCCAATACTTTGGCCACCTTATGCGAAGAGCTGATTTGTTGGAAAAGACTCTGATGCTGGGAGGGATTGGGGGCAGGAGGAGAAGGGGACGACCGAGGATGAGATGGCTGGATAGTATCACTGACTCGATGAACGTGAGTGTGGGTGAACTCCAGGAGTTGGTAATGGACAGGGAAGCCTGGCGTGCTGCAATTCATGAGGTCTCAAAGAGTTGGACATGACTGAGAAACTGAACGGAACTGAACTGACTGTCTAAACATTTCATTAGTGACTTCTGTTATATACAATAACATGTGAATATTTATTTTGTAAATGTTTAAGTGATGACTCTTATAAATCTTTCTCCACTTATTTGTTTATCTGCATTTGATCATATTAAAATTAAAAATAATAATACTCATTATATTCCAGATTCTATGCTAAATATGTGATATGTTTAAGTTCGTATAAAACATGGTTCATGCTTTTAAAAATGTCTTAATAGAAAAAGTAGAGCATGAGCTGGAAGAGTTAAAATTTAAATAAATGTTGAGTAATTTCCATAATAGCATAAAAACCTTGACGTACAAAAGATACGAAGTTAGAAAAATTTTTATTCTGATTATAATGGCCAAGGTAGGCTTAGAAAGGTGAGAGAGACCTAAAAGAATAGACATGATTTTAAGAGACAGTGAAGTAAGATGAGAGCTAGTCGAGGTTTTGTACAGATTGAGTTATAGGTACTTCTAGAATACTTATAAAATTATGTGAATTAGGAATCTGACATTTAAGCCTGGATATTAGAGATTGAGAGGGGTCAATATGAGGTGCTAACAAAAGAAATGGGAATAAAGTATACTAGAGAACAAGAAAATGTAGATAAAAGTCTTTGGGAAGACCTTTCAATAACCATGGGAAGGATATTGACTGACAGAGGGAAATTCAATGACTCAGAAAGAGGAAAGTCTGGAGACAAGATGGAAGTGCCATGGGATGAATGCAGGCAATTCAAGGTAGACTGCACAAACAGTGAAGCAGGGCCAAGAAAGATGTATACAGAGTTTGATAATTAGGATAGCATGTTTGATTTACAAAACAGTGAAGTCAGAGAACAAGCAATTAAGAGAACAATGCCTCTGCTTAAGCTGTTTAACATCTTATTGTTTGATAACCTCCTATGCATAACAATGGTGATGATTCTTAAAACTAATTCAAATCCAAGAAGATTCAAGAGACTATAAAAGAAATTAGGGTTTAGGGTTATAGTAATTTACACATACTGACATTTGTTTTCTAAGTGTTGCTCATAAAGCCCTATGCATGTTAACTTATTCATTCCTCCCAATATCATTATTACCACCACTATCAGATAAGTAAACTGAGGAACAGAGGCATTAGGTAACTTGCCTAATATCAGAAAAATAGTAAACAAATAAGCCAGGAAAGTCAAACCCTCTAATTCCAGAATCTATGAATTTAAGCGCTAAATTGTGGCTTTTGTTGTTGCTTTTTTTTTTTTTAATTTTACTTGTTTTTCATGATTTTATTGTTGATTAGTTCACAAAATTCAGTTTAGTTCAGTCACTCAGTCGTGTCTGTGTCTGTCTGTTTGCAACCCCATGAACCACAGCACACTGGGCCTCCCTGTCCATCACCAACTCCCGGAGTCCACCCAAACCCATGTCCATTGTGTCAGTGATGCCATCCAACCATCTTATCCTCTGTCATCCCCTTCTCCTCCTGCCCTCAATCTTTCCCAGCATCAGGGTCTTTTGAAAGGAGCCAGCTCTTCACATCAGGTGGCCAAAATATTTGTCCAATAAAATAAATCATGGAAAATTGAATGCAATGGGTCTAATTTCAAGTAGTTATTGAGGGTCTAATTTCAAGTAGTTATTGAGGGTCTAATGTCAAGTAATTATTGAATCTGGTGTTTCATAAATCAACATATTGCAGCTCTTTCTCTTTTTAAAAAAGTTTTTCTTTTCTTAATAATTTTACCCTCCTCACAATGTATTTCCATTATTCTTTGTAATTTTTAGCTTCAGTTCTAAATAACTAGTTAATATACTGATAGAGTAAAAAAATACCTGTCCCTTTCACCCACTCTGTTGGTCAACAAATAATTAATTGATTATTACTCTATGAAATATTTTATACTGAGTATGTAGAATATGTGTGCATAGCATACAGAAAGTGAAAGTGAAGTCGCTCAGTCATGTCTAACTCTTTGCAACCCCATGGATGGTAGCCTACCAGGCTCGTCCATCCATAGTGTTTTCCAGGCAAGAATACACAAAACTGTGACACTTTTCAACCTATATCCTGCATGCTTGTAACTGTAAGACCTAATTTGACAGTGGTTTTTTATACAGTTAACAAGTAGATTTGGGAGGGAAATGAGTGAAATTGATCAATTTTTTTCTGAGCTATAAACAAAGCAGGAAAAAAGGATATTTTCTTTCTTTTTTTTTTGGTATTTTCAGAAATAGCATGAAAAAAGGAGCAGGAGACACAAAAACTAATAGTATAACACAGTAAGAATAGTATTCTTGCATTCTAAGTTAACTTCCTTAAAAAAATACTAAAGTACATCTATTTCTTATGTTGCTTAGACTAAACCTCCATTTTACCACTAAAATTCTCTTTGATAAACTGGAAGTTGAAATTTACATATAGAAGAATGAAATTATAGTTTTGAAATTATAGTTTCAAAATTATAAAACAACTTGTTATTCTCATAAATTGATATTAAGAACATATAAAGACAATTTAATTGAATTCAACTGACCTTGTTTATGAAACATTATTCTGGTAATATCTATCATATCTTACAATAGAACATCTGGCAGGCTACATGACTTTTATTAAATTTAGCTCTTTCTAATACAAGGCATGCCAAATCTTCAACTTAATGAACATGGATGGCTGATGCCAATCATTTGTTCCCTGACAGCTGAGATATACACATTTATCTGGATGATCTTGGGCCTGTCTCTTATACACATCTAGATGTGTATAAGAGACAGGATCTCCCCCATGAGTTGTCTCTGTCCACTGGTGCTAACTCTCCTGCTCTGGGCTCCTGGCCTCACTAGCCCACATCCCACCTGACGCCAGGCTTCTGCATCAGGGTCGCCAAGCGAGTCCAGGTCTCGGGGCCCATCTGAGGCTCAGAAACACGGGGCCCAGCATCCAGATTAGGTCATGAAAGACTCCACGGCTTCCAGTCTGGCGGGTCTCTCAGCTCTTTTCCTGGGGGAGGCCGCAATGCAAGGACGGACGCTTTCTGCAGTAGCTAGCTGCATGCATGCATTGAGAGAGGGCAGAAACCATACCCCTGTGGGGCCTGCAGATGGCGGAGCTCCCTTCTTCCTGACCACAGACACTGAGGCACCGGCAGCTGCTTCAAGCTGCTAACAGCAACATACTCCGACAACGTCCAAAGTGCACTCCTGCCCCAACGTCCCCCCACGCCGCAACCATCTCCCCTGCAGGTGCCAGCAACTTCACTTGCAGGGTTAGTCTGGCCCGAAACCCAACTCTGGCAAAGCCTCTGCACAGCCCACAGCTCCGCTTCCTTGCGCGCCCCACATCCTGTCTATCCTGCCTGCTTGCCCCACCAACGACCACCCATCCCAGTCGCCTTCTACTTGTCGCAGCCACAGTAACACCAGGACACAAGGGTCAGATCAGCTCACTCCTCTGCCCAAACCTTAACTTACCATTGGCCTCAGGTCAACACTCAGCTCCCAAGACTGCCCTCAAGGCTGCCCTGCTGATGCCCCGATCCAGCCTTGCGAGCCCCCTGACCAGCCACTCATCCCTCCCTACTGCCCTGGCACCTTCACTCCACCTCAAAGCTCTTCTCCCCAAACCTACAAGGCTCCTCCTCACCCACTCAACTCTCACCTTTCCAAGGAGGTGAGCTTTAGACCTCGCCTGGCTCCCCACTCCCCATCCCATCCTGGTGGTGTGCATGGGCACTCTGGCCTCCAGCGTGTGCTGCACTGGCAGCATGTGGCTCCCCACCCACAGAACCACAGCCATGAGGGCAGCTCACCAACCCCTCCCAAGATGCCCACACAAAACAGGCTCTTAACAGATGACCCCTAGAAAGACAAGTGAATGATCGCTAAGGGGCTGTGAACCCACGTGTAAAACATACAGATGTAAAAACATTCAATTTGTCCCTCAAAGTTGATTGAAAGCCAGTGTCAGATATAGTATGACAAAGATGCTCTCATTCAATGTAGAGCCACATGTATTTATTTCCAAAAATTCGTTTTCAGTTCGGACTGAAATGTTCACAAAAGCCAAATGCTGATCGCAAAACTGCTGTAACACAAAAGCTTAAACTAAGACTATTTACTAACACAAACAGTCACTAACCTCTCATACATTCTTCTGTATTTTGCTTGCTTCGTCATGTGTGGATTAGGACAGCAGCACACACATTTAACACAAAACAAACACTAGTGTCCTGAAGTGTGCCCGGGAAGGCGGCCTCCTCCCTGCTGCCCCAGCCCTTACTCAGAACCCTGCCCNTATATATATATATATATATATATATATATATATATATATATATATCATTTGGAACTGATCTATCGATATAATCTCATTCTATATGTAATGAAAAGTACGAGAATAGTGAGAGAGTCAATTCCTAGGCAGGTTGATAAGAAGTCTGGGGGTCCCCAAGGAGAGAGGGGTCTGGAATTCTCAAGAAAGAGGAAAGGACAAACTTTTTTCCCTCTACATCCCTTAGGATTATATAACAATAATGTATCCTGCTTGAGGACAGTTTACAGAAAAAACCTTCTGGCTAATCCTGTTATCTAAAAATGTAAATTATGGGAGTAGGTCTAGTAAGGTCTTTACAACTTCCAGACAACCTTTTGATTTGCTGTAATAAGTAATTAAAATGTATATAACTCCATTGCTAACACTAGCCAGGGGGCACTCTTTCTGCCCTCTTCTGATGTCTCTGTCAGGAGCTTTCTCTATCCCTTTTATATTTTAATAAAACTCTATTACACAAAAACTCTGAGTGATCAAACCTCGTCTCTGGCCCCAGATTGAATTCTTCTCCTCCAGAGGCCAAGATCCTGGCTTCTTTTGTGGTTCAGCAACAACCTTTCAGTAGGAAAATAGGAAGCAAATAATTGACAGAGGAAGTCCCTGCTGCTGCTGCATCACTTCAGTCATGTCTGAATGTAATTCTAAACTGAGGAATTCTAGCCCTGGCACTGCTTGGTATTCTTCTGACATTCTGGAACAGAAAAAGAATGTATAGAGTGGCAATCATTCTGCCTGTGTCTTTCACCTTTGCCACAATCTCAGAATGTTATCTCCTTATTCTAATATCCTACACATCTTTTTCAACATAATATCTTTCTGCCCTTTTAATGCCATTGGAGTGTTCTTCTTTTTTCAAATAAATTAGGCCCCCAAATTATATTTTCTCCATAATCTTGCCTTCACTGAGTGCAGATTATTCTCCTTGAGACCAATATTGTAACAATCCCAAAGAACAAGATCAGGGATGACTTGAGAAATCTTGAGGTTCAAGGCATTCTTCCTTTAGAGTTTTCATTTTGTTTCATATCACACATGAAGATCATATCCATATCCGTATCCCAAAATATGGATCACATACCAAATTAAATGTTTTTGTAAGTTTAAACATGATTATAATACTGCTTTTAAAATTATTTGATATAATTTACTCATTTAATTTAAAATCAGACAGGGCTTCCTTTTAGCAATCAGCTAGCATGTTCATAAATTTTTCCAAAATTTGAAAATCTAAACTTCAATATGCCTTAGAAAGTTGGATCATCAAAAAAGCAAGAGAGTTCCAGAAAAACATCTACTTCTACTTTATTGACTATGCCAAAGCCTTTGACTGTGTGGATCACAACAAACTGTGGAAAATTCTTCAAGAGATGGGAATACCAGACCACCTGACAAGCCTCCTGAGAAATCTGTATACAGGTCAAGAAGCAACAGTTAGAATTGGATATGGAGCAACAGACTGGTTCCAAATTGGGAAAGGAGTATGTTAAGGCTGTATATTGTTACTCTGCTTATTTAACTTCTATTCTGAGTACATCACATGAAATGCTGGGCTGGATGAAGCACAAGCTGGAATCAAGATTGCTGGGAGATATATCAATAGTCCCAGATATGCAGATGACACCACCATTATGGCAGAAAGTGAAGAAGAACTAAAGAGCCACTTGATGAAAGTGAAAGAGGAGAGTGAAAAAGCTGGGTTAAATCTCAACAATCAAAAAACTGAGATCATGGCATCTGGTCCCATCACTTCATGTCCAATAGATGGGGAAAGAATGGAAACAGTGACAGACTTTATTTTCTTGGGCTTCAAAATCACTGCAGATGGTGACTGAAGCCATGAAATAAAAAGACGCTTGCTCCTTGGAAGAAAAACAATGATCAACCTAGGCAACATATTAAAAAGCAGAGACATTACATTGCCAACAAAGTTCCTCTAGTCAAAGCTATGGTTTTTCTACTAGTCATTGGTGGATGTGAGAGTTGGATTATAAAGAAAACTGAGCACCAAAAATTGATGCTTTTGAACTATGGTATTGGAAAAGACTCTTGAGAGATCTTTCGACTGCAAGGAGATTAAACCAGTCAATCCTAAAGGAAATCAGTCTTGAATATCCATTGGAAGGACTGATGCCGAAGCTGAAACTCCAATATTCTGACCACCTGATGTGAAGGACTGACTCTTTGGAAAAGACACTGATGCTGGGAAAAATTGAAGGCAGGAGGAGAAGGGGACAACAGAGGATGCGATGGTTGGAAGGCATGACTGACTGGATGGACATGAGTTTTAGCAAACTTAGGGAGCTGTGATGAACAGGAAAACCTGATATCCTGCAGTCCATGGAGTCACAGAGTCGGACATGACTGAGCAATTGAACTGAATTGAAAACTTCAATATGTTATTTTCAAATATGATATTCAGCCTTAGCAGCTATTTTCTGCTCTCTTTCTTGATATGACTCCCTTTTCTTAGTTCTGATCATTTTTCACCCCAAACTCTTATGCTGACACCCTCAATATTATAATATTGCATCACAGGACTCTTTCAGTAAACTTGGAACTGTAAAAATTGTTCACAGCAAGAAATCTAAAATAAATGCAGTTCTTGCTGATGTTTCCCTTTTTGAAGTATTGAATCCCTTAAACTTGATTTAAACTGATGATTTTTCATTGTTTTTAAATAATGTTTTGTTAAAATTCTGACCAATACTTCGCTTCAAAAGAAGGGTTAGCCCCCAGTGTGATGTGCTTGTGCCTTTCTATTCAGGAATTTTAATTTTTCCTTTACATACACAAAACATTAATACAGTCAGAGTTCACTCAACATTTCATTTTACATATCAGTTTCTAAGTAATTGAGGCAGTTCTGAATACTGTCCTATTTTTGCTACCATCATAGACTCTCCCACATAATGTTGTTTCTCTTTCCATGTTTGTTTATTTGATTTTAGAGAATATACTAACCCTAGTATCATTTGCAACTCAGTTCCCAGAAGAAGGTAGATGATCAGAACAATCTTGAATAAATAAGAGAATGTCTGCAAATTCATGTTTGTTATAATTATCAAAATCTTAGACTATTTGAGAGCAGTTTCCTTATCCATTCTAGAATTGAGTAATTTTTAGCTCATTGTAACACTAGGCAGATAGTTGAAATAATTTTTGCATTTAAAATGCCTCATTTTAAGAGATTTTTAAATTGTAAATTAGGGTTATGTCATAAACTCCAAGGACTTCCTACATACCTCAGTTGGTAAAGTATCTGCCTGCAATGTAGGAGACATGGGCTCAATTCCTGGGTCAGGAAATTCCCCTGGAGAAGGAAATGGCAACCCGTTCCAATATTCTTGCCTAGAGAATCCCATGGACAGAGGAGCCTGGCAGGCTACAATTTATGGGATTGCAAGAGTTGGACACGACTTAATGCTTTCTTCTTCTTCTTCATAAACTCCAAAATATTTCTTAAATGCAGTTAAAAAAATTACTTTAGGGTACCATTGACCAAATATTTTAAGAATGCAATAATATATCAAATAATCAAGATATAAGAAAAAAGATTAGATATTTTTATAATCCTAACGAAGTATCATTTCTATGCTATATTTAGTAACAATAGTAATACTGTCAGATGTTTCTGAAAATATTTTAAACTTGACAGATTAAGTATGACATAAAGTTATTTAGTGCTTTGGTATTTAAATGAGTAGCATTTTTCTGTTTTGGTAATCAACAATTCATGCATTTTGTTAGGCTAAATTGATGCTAATAGAAAAGAAAAAAAAAAAGTCATTTGAACATATATAACTGACTGGCCCTAAAGAGAAAGAAAATATGTAGTGAAATTATCGTGGTAAAAAAATGATACTTAAGAAATAAGAAGAATAAATATAACTTTCACAGTAGGAGAGGGAGTAAATGATATTACATGCAGAGAAAAACATATAACAAAGCAAGCTCATGTTAAATACAAGTACATACATTTGAAATAGTGGAGAGGAAAAAAAGGCTGAAAGTAGACATAAATTATATTTGTCAACTGAAGAGTTTTGATTTTTGAATTTTATAATGTTTTGTAAGAGAAGTTACAAAAGTATTTTAAACCAGATGGCTGACATGATCTGATAAAATTTGAGAATTATTACTCTGACAACTATACATGAAGAGATGACATTAAGAGGAAAAGAAGAAAGACCAATTCAGATCTCATTTCAATAATCCAGTAAGCAGTAGCAGTAGAAATGGAAAGGAGTAGATGGAAGCAATTTGACTTGGCTCACTGCCAATATATGGGTAGAGGAAGAGAAAGATTCAGAAATGACTCAATTTTTCTGACAGGCAATTGAATGCAAAATGGTACCATGCACTAAAATAGTAAAGCACTTGTAACTATAGTTTTAAAATATAACCATTAGAGTTTGATTTATTAATTGGCAGAATAGGTTTTCAGATAACTAGATATTTTCAGGAACTGATTTTATGAGCCCAATTCTTGGATCTCTCCATATCTAGAAAAACGCTAAATTCTTTCATAGTGATGTCTGCTCCTCATGACTAGCAGAAACCTGCAAAAACATGTGCTTGATGGCATGAACTTCCCCTTCACTGAAATCACATATATACTGACCTTCTCCTCTCCAGTTGTTTGGAGCAGTTTCTCAGAGCTATATGAAATGCTGTCCCCCAGGTCACAGTCCTCATTTTTCTCCAAATAAAACTTAACTTGCAACTCTCACATTTTACATTTTTTAAGTCAGAAATTGTTACATAAAATTTATTTTCTAGAAGGTTAGGAACACCAGATGCACAGATAATAAAATGTAACACAAACTCACTGTCGGTTCAGTTCAGTTCAGTCGCTCAGTCGTGTCCAACTCTTTGCGACCTGATGAATTGCAGCATGCTAGGCCTCCCTGTCCATCACCAACTCTCGGAGTTCACTCAGACTCACGTCCATCGAGTCAGTGATGCCATCCAGACATCTCATCCTCTGTCGTCCCCTTCTCCTCCTGCCCCCAATCCCTCCCAGCATCAGAGTCTTTTCCAATGAGTCAACTCTTCACATGAGGTGGCCAAAGTACTGGAGTTTCAGCTTTAGCATCATTCCCTCTAAAGAAATCCCAGGGCTAATCTCCTTCAGAATGGACTGGTTGGATCTCCTTGCAGTCCAAGGGACTCCCAAGAGTCTTCTCCAACACCACAGTTCAAAAGCATCAATTCTTCGGCACTCAGCCTTCTTCACAGTCCAACTCTCACATCCATACATGACCACAGGGAAAACTATAGCCTTGACTAGACGGACCTTAGTTGGCAAAATAATGTCTGTAAAATAACATATTTGGTAATAATTACATTAAGGCTACATATTTGTTTTTAACATTTAGTTCCATATTACTTACTAATTATGGAAGACCTCACTATTTCAATATAAAGTTGAGACCATAAATGATGCTGCTGCTAAGTTGCTTCAGTGGTGTCCAACTCTGTGCGACCCCATAGATGGCAGCCCACCAAGCTCCCCCGTCCCTGGGATTCTCCAGGTAAGAACAATGGAGTAGGTTGCCATTTCCTTCTCCAATGCATGAAAGTGAAAAATGAACATGAAGTCACTCAGTCGTGTCCAACTCTTAGCGACCCTATGGACTGCAGCCTACCAGGCTCCTCCATCCATGGGATTTTCCAGGCAAGAGTACTGGAGTGGGTTGCCATTGCCTTCGCTGATACCATAAATGACCTTATCTTTTTTCATTTAACATAAGAAATAAAACCATGCAAATGCCAGAACAACTCTAGAATATGACTGCTGCTTCTTTATATATAAATATATATGCTATATGTACTGTATGTCTGTTAGGCTTCCTTGGCAGATTAACATTATGTCTCCAGCACATTCTGCTATGTGGCATAATGATTCTGGCATTCATAATCAAAGACCCAACTATGTACATGTTTCCTTTGATTAAAAACAGACAAAATCTACCTGTCAAAGCATTCCAGCAATATACTAATTGAATACTAAAATACTTGTAAACCTTTTCCAATAATTTTTATAGTTATCTTGGCACCCCACTCCAGTATTCTTGCCTGGAGAATCCCATGGACGGAGCAGCCTGGTGGACTATAGTCCATGGGGTCGCAAAGAGTCAAACATGACTGAGCGACTTCACTTTCACTTTCATTAATAAAACAGCTTTTCAGTTCCAAAAAAGTATATAGTTGTAGTCAGACTATAGTCTAGAATAATTGCTCAGTACTTTGTCTCATTATCTTACTGTTTCAACCCATATTTGGTTACCTATATACCAATAATTGATTTGTCATAAACAGAAGAGTAATTGCAACATTGTTTTTTCTTGGCAATTCTTCATCCAAGCATACCAAGATCAGCATGTTTTTCATTAGCTCACAGCACAAATAGTTGACAGTTAGGGTATCAGAACTTCTTGCTAAATTTCATTATTTGATCTTCTTTGACATAGGAAAGGTTGTTATACCAGTGTGCTGACAAATCCTGCTTGTGCTGTTGCAACTTTTAATCAACGTCATAGTTAATATTCATCTCGTGTTCCTCAACTGTGTACCACAGGAGGGCATATAAATCATTACAGTTAACTAAAATCAGTTTGATGACTTGGACAAATATTAGAAGTGATGCGGCTTATGGTGGTAATTTACGACTTGATACACATTAAGAAACTTTTGAGTAATGTTTTTCACTTGCGCAATGTGTGTGTGGCAAAAATTATTTGGTTATTTTGTCATAGTACTTCATTGCTTACCATTTTTCTGTTGTATCTAATTTTGTTCACCTTTAAATTCATTATTACTGTATTTAAATTTGTGTTAATATTTTCATTATTATACTACATTATTATCTTTAGATGCATTATTATTACCATTTTATATTGAAATGCCAAAATAATTAAATTAAGGAAAATCCAGGTTAAAATGTTTAGATAATAGGAACGAAAATTAAATAGCCTTGTGGTATTTCACTCATTGTACCTATGGAAATAAACTTGATGAGGCAGCAAAAGTTTCTACATTTAGACTTCACAAAGACAACATCTATCTCAGAAGACATGTCCTAGTCACAAGGAGTTAGTATAAATGTGAAAAATGCGTTATTTTCATGTTTCAGTTAAGTTCAGTTGCTCAGTCATGTCCGACTCTTTGTGACCCCATGAATCAGAGCACGCCAGGCCTCCCTGTCCATCACCAACTCCCAGAGTTCACTCAAACACATGTGCATCGAGTTGGTGATGCCATCCAGCCATCTCATCCTCTGTCATCCCCTATTCCTCCTGCCATCAATTTTTTCCAGCATCAGGGTCTTCTCAAATGAATCAGGTCTTCGCATCAGGTGGCCAAATTATTGGAATTTCAGCTTTAGCATCAGTCCTTCTAATGAACACCCATGACTAGTCTCCTTTAGGATGGACTGGTTGGACCTCCTTGCAGTCCAAGGGACTCTCAAGAGTCTTCTCCAACACCACAGTTCAAAAGAATCAATTATTTGTTGCTCAGCTTTCTTCACAGTCCAACTCTCACATCCATACATGACCACTGGAAAAAACCATAGCCTTGACTAGACGGACCTTTGTTGGCAAAGTAATGTCTCTGCTTTTGAATATCCTATCTAGGTTGGTCATAATTTTCCTTACAAGCGGTAAGCGTCTTTTAATTTCCTGGCTGCAATCACCATCTGCAGTGATTTTGGAGCCCCCAAAAATAAAGTCTGACACTGTTTCCACTGTTTCCCCATCTATTTCCCATGAAGTGATGGGACCGGATGCCATGATCTTTGTTTTCTGAATGATGAAATTTAAGCCAACTTTTTCACTCTCCTCTTTCACTTTCATCAAGAGGCTTTTTAGTTCTTCTTCACTTTCTGCCATAAGAGTGGTGTCATCTGCATATCTGAGCTTATTGATATTTCTCCTGGCAATCTTGATTCCAGCTTGTGCTTCTTTAAGCCCAGCGTTTCTCATGATGTACTCTGCGTATAAATTAAAGAAGCAGGGTGACAATATACAGCCTTGACGTACTCCTTTTCCTATTTGGAACCAGTCTGTTGTTGCATGTCCAGTTCTAACTGTTGCTTCCTGACCTGCATATAGGTTTCTCAAGAGGACTATCTAGGTTGCTCATAACTTTTCTTCCAAGGAGTAAGCGTCTTTTAATTTCATGGCTGCAGTCACCATCTGCAGTGATTTTGGAGCCCCCAAAAATAAAGTCTGACACTGTTTCCACTGTTTCCCCATCTATTTCCCATGAAGTGATGGGACCGGATGCCATGATCTTTGTTTTCTGAATGATGAAATTTAAGCCAACTTTTTCACTCTCCTCTTTCACTTTCATCAAGAGGCTTTTTAGTTCTTCTTCACTTTCTGCCATAAGAGTGGTGTCATCTGCATATCTGAGCTTATTGATATTTCTCCTGGCAATCTTGATTCCAGCTTGTGCTTCTTTAAGCCCAGCGTTTCTCATGATGTACTCTGCGTATAAATTAAAGAAGCAGGGTGACAATATACAGCCTTGACGTACTCCTTTTCCTATTTGGAACCAGTCTGTTGTTGCATGTCCAGTTCTAACTGTTGCTTCCTGACCTGCATATAGGTTTCTCAAGAGGCAGGTCAGGTGGTCTGGTATTCCATCTCTTGAAGACTTTTCCACAGTTTATTGTGAGCCATACAGTCAAAAGCTTTCATATTTAGGTTGTGTAAATCAAACCATGCCTTCATAAGTGGCTATCTATTTCTGATTCTTGGCACTTGGTTTCTCCTAGAGCCAGTGTTTTCTTTTTTTTTTTTTAATACCAGAGATTTCTAGCTATACAGTGTGATAGACTAATTAACTTTAAATTAAATGTTTAACAATGTAATGGATTGAATAAAATGATATGATGATTTACAACAGACATTTCTGTCTTGTCAGAAGTAATGAAGTTGTGAGCAGCAGTTTTTTAACTGTCCACCAAAGGTAAAGTCAGTCTGCCATAAATGCTTAAAATTTTACTTTAAAAGACAAAGTAAAATAAATTAAGGTCATGTTTAAATATTAAGTGTTAACTTTAACATGTCGTCAACATATTTTTACTATATACAATCAACACACTCATCACTTTCACTTCAAGTTCAGGAGAAATAGATACCTTCTTAGCATGTAACAACTTTTTCATATACAACTATTCCAAATGTCACCTTTCAGGAAAGCAAAATATTCTCAATCCAACTTCAGAATAGCTATAAACACTGTAAAGACATTTCACTTTACATAGTTGTAGAAAAGACTGACATGTCATTCTCAAGTCTGCTTAAGACTTTTTGTTCCATGGGGTTTTCTCATGTCTTTATGTGTGCCCAGGTCTCCATTGGCCAAGAACACGTGGGTAGCTTGGGCCCACTATAGTCTCTGATATGTATACACACAGTTTCTGGTCACCTCAGGACATGAGAATAACATCAGTTTAGGCCAATATATGGCTCTTTCACTTCTAAGACTCCATTTTAGATTTCCTAACAAATTCACTTGTCCACTGCTTGAGCCTTATAAAATCACAACCACAGGCTAGTAAAGCCTACAGGTGTCCTGTCTGCTGGCCACTAAGATCACACTTTTACTAACTATGCTCTACATCAACTGAGCCTCTACTAGCAGCAAAAGCGAGACAGTTGAAATGGTTTCACAGCCTGCCCCACTCTTATCTAACAATTAGGGTGACAGAGACAGGTGGGGGTGGGAGCTACTGTTTTTACTGAACTTTACAAAGACAATCTAGATTTCAGCAGAGACTTGATGGCCAGCAAAATAGTTCAGATTATTTAAAATAAGGCTTCCATTTGAAGTCAGATGTCAATGTAAACATATTTCTATTATATTCAAAGCCATAACGGATATAAAAGTTATAAAAGAATCAGTATATTCCTCATAAAACTGACAGAAACTAATAAACTATTTGTTTACTATATGATTGGCACTTGACTCCTCCAAGCTACAATCTTTTCATCTGTGAAAGAGGCTCAGTATAAGCACATGTATTAAATATACAGATGTGATATTGATGAAAGACAGTATTTATTTAAAGTATTCTATCATGTCAAACTATAAACTGTAATCTCACCTCAGAAAATTGTTTCCTCTAACTTCTAATCAATTGTTTTCACTATTCAGTTTCTAAGTTGTCCATCATGACAATAAAATTTCAATAAAGACCTGATCCACAGTAATTATAGCAGATTACTCTGCAAGCACTATAAACCATAGATTTATATTACCTTTCTATCCTGCTATTCATTTGACATATGACATCATAGACAAAAATATCAAATATATTAATAAATAATCTGCATTTACATTGTTTCATTATGTAAATTTCCCCACATTGATTTAAAATAATACTTTCTGACTATGTACAAAATAAACTCTAATTCAAAATTTTGAAACATCAGAAAATAATTGAAAATAGCAAGTATCCCAAAACATACATCTGCAGTAGAAATTATGAACATTATTATCTTTTTAAAAACTTGAGTTTTAAACTGTGTTATTTTAAAGTATTGTAGTTTATTTTGATATTTTAATTACTGTCTAGTAAATTTTTTTTTTCTTTCATTTGCCTAAAATCTGCTTGTCATTCCTTTTTTAAAAAATACTTTTAGGATTCTTCATCAGTTGTTTGTCAAATATCATATTTTTTGTTTAGAATAAAGCTCCATCAAAAATATGCTTAATTAGTGTATAAAGAAACCAGCAGGAGAGTAAACCCCTTCAAAATGAACTAGATAAAAGAAAGTATTTAGAGTACACCTCATTTCGTTTAATATACTGCACTTTGAAAATACTGGTTTTACAATGTGAAGGTTTGTAGCAACCCTGCTTAGAGTAAACCTATTGGAGCCTTTTTTTTTTTTTTTAAACAGCATTTGTTCACTTAATATATCTATATCACAAATTGGTAATTCTAACACTGTTTCAAACTTTTGTTTGTATGGTGATCTGTGATCAGTCTGTCTCTTATACACATCTAGATGTGTATAAGAGACAGGGCCTCCCTGTCCATCACCAACTCCCNTATATCACAAATTGGTAATTCTAACACTGTTTCAAACTTTTGTTTGTATGGTGATCTGTGATCAGTAATCTTTGATTTTATTACTATGACACTAAAAATTCAGATGATGGTTAGCATATTTTAGCAATAAAGTATTTTTAATTAAGGTATAAACTTGTTTAAGACATAAGTCAATTATATACTTTGTAGGCTATAATAATCAGAACTTTTATATACATTGGAAAGATGTTTTTAAAAAAATTGTGGGACTCACTTTATTGTAATATTCGCCCTTTACTGGTGGTCTGCAAAGAGGTCCAAAATATCTCCAAGGTATGCCTATGTAAAGGTTGAGGAGAGAGTATTCAAGTAAGATTTTTAATTTGCATTCAAAATAAAACTGTAAGTTTGAAGTTATAATTTTCTATACTGAACAAAACCCAGAAGTATTAGTGTCTCTGTGCTTTCCAGTTAACTCAGCTGGTAAAGAATCTGCCTGCAATGCAGAGATTCCAATTTGATTCCTGGGTCAAGAAATCCCCCTGGAGAAGGGATAGACTACCCATTCCAGTATTCTTGGACATGTTTCTTAATGGTAGGCTTGCCATACTTATCAAATAATATCTATTTTCAGTTTCCTTCTAAAACTGACATGCAACAAAATTTATTTCAAAAGATTCAAATACAATAGATGTATTCTTCGATCACCATGTAATCAATTAGAAATTAACAACAAAGCATCTATAAAATCAGTGAGTATCTATAAATCTAACAATTTAATTCTATGCAGCCAATTGTTAAGGAGAAAGCTGCAAAGGATATTATAAAACTGTAAAAATTCAAAGATAATGAAAGCACAACATACTAAAAATTTTGGGACAATCTTACTTAGGAGAAAATTTATAGAAGAAAATTTATAGCTTTAACATACATTAAGGAAGTTTTAAATTTATATATATATAAGGCGTCTGTCTACAATGCAGGAGACCCGGGTTCGATCCCTGGGTTGGGAAGATCCCCTGGAGAAGGGAATGGCAATCCACTCCAGGACTATTGCCTGGAAAATCCCATGGACAGAAGAGCCTAGTAGGCTACAGTCCATGGGGTTGCAAAGAGTCGGACACGAC
>SJYX01004586.1:275898-292982 GCA_006410675.1 Oreotragus oreotragus | reverse complement strand
AGTCGTGTCCGACTCTGTGTGACCCCATAGACGGCAGCCCACCAGGCTCCCCCATCCCTGGGATTCTCCAGGCAAGAACACTGGAGTGGGTTGCCATTTCCTTCTCCAATGCATGAAAGAGAAAAGTGAAAGTGAAGTCGCTCAGTCAGTCCGACTGTTAGCGACCCCATGGACTGCAGCCCACCAGGCTACTCCGTCCATTGGATTTTCCAGGCAAGAGTACTGGGGTGGGGTGCCATTGCCTTCCCCATATGGGAAGCTAGAACAACAATAAAAATTTAACTCTGAAATACAAATATATGCTGTCGACAAAATAAAAAAATCTGACTTTATATTTAAGATTGCATGTAAACTGAAAGTTAAAGGGTAAAAAAATATATTCTATGCAATGTCAATGAAAATAGAGCAGAGGTGGTTATACTTATATGAGACAAAATATATTTTAAGGCAATAATCATCACAAGAGAAAAAAGAACTTTATATAATGATAAAGAGACCAACAGTATTTCTCTTGTTCAGTTGGTAAGTCAAGTCTGACTGTTTCATGAAACCATGGATTGTAGCCTAATGAGTTCCTTTGTCCACAGCATTCCCTAAGTAAGAATATTGGAATGGATTGCCATTTCCTTCTCCAGGTGATCTTTCCAACACAGATATTAAATTGTGTCTCCTGCACTGGCAGGTGGACTCTTTACTGACATCCATCAGGGAAGCCCAATTCAACAGTAGTATATATCAATGATAATCATAATGATATGTGCACCCAACATCGGAGCGTTCATATATAAATAAAGCAAACATCGCCAGAACTGAAGAAAAACAGACAGAAGTAGATTAATAGTAGGGGATTTCAATATCTCATTTTAAATAATGGACAGATCAACTCTGTTTTTAATTGGTTGATATCACTTTTGGTTTCTTTCATTCACCAAGTCAATCTCGTGTACTTCTTTCTTTAGAATACTTTGACTATAACTGTGTGTGTGGAAGTGTGTATATATGTCCCATTATTTCTTTAACTACTTGCTTGATGTGCTTGATATCCTCCCTCTAGAATACAGACAGAAATTACCCCTAACAAGAAGTCAACACAAACCATTCAACAAACATTTCCTTCCAAGAACAAAAGCCAAAGGAAAAAGGAATGCAACCCTAAAGTTTAGGGAAAAGATAACTCAATTGGAGCAAGTTTGGGAAAAATGAAAAGACAAATAAACACAGCATAAATGAAAGAAAAGGTAGAAACTAACATGACCAAGTAAATGATGAGGAACTAAACAATCTACCTGAAAGAGAATTAAGAATAATGATAATAGAATGGAAAAAATACAAGAAACAATTAACACAGTTAATACAATCACCAAGTACATAGAAGAAATAAAGAAACAGAAAACAGAGATGAATAACACAATTACTGAAATTAAAAATACTCTAGAAGGAACCAAAAATAGAAT
This sequence comes from Oreotragus oreotragus, assembly GCA_006410675.1. Classification (NCBI taxonomy): domain Eukaryota; kingdom Metazoa; phylum Chordata; class Mammalia; order Artiodactyla; family Bovidae; genus Oreotragus; species Oreotragus oreotragus. The sequence continues at coordinate 291,528 of SJYX01004586.1, read as the reverse complement.
AACTGAGGCAGAAGAATGGATAAATGAGCTGGAAAATAGAATGGTAGAAATAACTGCTGAAGAGCAGAATAAGGGTAAAAGAATGAAAAGAATTGAGGATAGGCTCAGAAACCTTTGGGACAATATTAAATGCACCAACATTCAAGTTATAGGGGTCCCAGAGGAAGAAGAAGAAGAAGAAAAAAAAAGGCACTGAGAAAATTTTTGAAGAAATTTTAGTTGAAAATTTCCCCAACATGGGAAAGGAAACAGTCATTTAAGCCCAAGAAGCACAGAGTCCCTTATAGGAGAAACCCAAGGAAAAACACACTGAGAAACATATTATTAAGCAAGCTAACAGAGATTAATCACAAAGAGAATATTAAAAGCAGCAAGGGAAAAGCAACAAGTAACATGCAAGGGAAAACCCACATGATTAACAGGATCTTTCAGTAGGAACTCTGCAGACTAGAAGGGAATGGTAGGATATACTTAAAGTACTGAAAGAAAAAAATCTACAACCAAGATTAGTATACCCAGCAAAGATCTCATTCAAAATGTAGAGAGAAATCAAAAGCTTTACAGACAAGCAAAAGTTAAGAGAATTTAGCACCACCAAACCAATCTTACAACAAATACTAAATGGACTTATATAGCCAGTAAACAAAAGAGAAATGGAAGACCTACAAAAACAAAATGAAAAATATTAAGAAAATGCCAATATGGACATATATATCAACAAATACCTTAAATGTAAACTGATTAAATGCACCAACCAAAAGATACTAACTGACTGAATGGATACAAAAAGATCCATATATATGCAGCTTACAAGAGACCCACTTCAGACCCACAAGAGACACATTTAAACTGAAAGTAAAAGGATGGAAAAACATATTCCATATGAATGGAAACCAAAAGAAAGGCAGAGTGGCAATCTTTATTTCAGACAAAATAGACTTTAAAATAAAGAATATTATAAGAAAAAAAGAAAGACACTATATAAGGATCAAAGGATCAATCCAAGAACAAGACATTACAATTGTAAATATTTATGCACCCAACATAGGAACACCTCAATACATAAGGCAAATACTAACAAGCATAAAAGGGGAAATTGACAGTAACACAGTAATAGTAGGGGGACTTTAACACACTACTTATACCAATGGACAGATCATCAAAACAGAAAATCATTAAGGAAACATAAACCTTAAATGAAACATTAAACTAAATGGACCTAATTGATATCGTCAGGACTTTCCATCCAAATGCAGAAAAAATGCACTCTCTTCTCAAGTGCACATGAAACAGTCTCCAGGATAGACCACATCCTGGTCCACAAATCAAGGCTCAGTAAATTAAGTAAAATTGAAATCATATAAAGTTTTTCTCTGATGACAATGCTATGAGAATAGTTATCAACCAGAGGAAAAAAAAGCAAAAAACAAAAAACTAATGGAGATTAAACAATACATTACCAAATAACGAAGAGGTTACTAAAGAAAGAAGAAGGGAAATCAAAAAATTTCTAGGAACAAATAACAAAAACATGATGATTCAAAACCTATGGGATTCAGAAAATCAGTTCTAAGGGGGGAGTTTATAGCAATACAATCCTACCTCAATAAAAGCATCAAACAGACACCCTAAATCTACATCTAAAGCAGCTGCAAAAAGAACAAAAAACTTCAAAGTCAGCAAAAGGAAACAAATCATAAACATCAGAGAAGAAATAAATGAAAAAGAAATGAAGGAAACAGTTGCAAAGATTAATAAAACTAAAAGCTATTTCTTTGAGAAAATAAAAAAACAATTGACAAACCACTAGCCAGACTCATCAAGAAAAAAAGGGACAAAAATCAAATCAACAAAATTAGAAAGGCAAAAGGTAGAGGTTACAACAGACAACACAGAAATACAAAGGATCATAAGAGAATATTATGAGCAATTGTGTGCTAATAAAATGAGCAACAAAGAGTAAATGGACATATTCTTAAAACAGTTCAATCTCCCAAAACTGAACCAGGCAGAAATTGAAATTGTGGACAAGCCAATTACAAATACTCAAATCAAAACTGTGATTTAAAAAAAAAAATCCCCCCCAAACAAAAACCCAGGTCCAAATGGCTTCACAGGGGAATTCTATCAAATATTTGCTGCTGCTGCTGCTAAGTAGCTTCAGTCATGTCCAACTTCTGTGCGACCCCATAGACAGCAGCCCACCAGACTCCCCTGTCCTTGGGATTCTCAAGACAAGAACACTGCAGAGTGTTACAATTTCCTTCTCCAATGCATGAAAGTGAAAAGTGAATGTTAAGTCACTCAGTCATGTCCGACTCTTAGCAACCCCATGGACTGCATCCCACCAGGCTCCTCCATCCATGGGATTTTCCAGGCAAGAGTACTGGAGTGGGGTGCCATTGCCTTCTCTGTTCACATTTAGAGAAGAGCTATTGTCTATGTTCCTGAAACTCTTTCTAAAAATGTCAGAGGAAGGAACACTTCCAAACTCATTTTACATGACCATCATCACCCTGATAACAAAACCAGGCAAGAACAGATCAGTTCAGTAGCTCAGTCATGTCTGACTCTTTGCAACTGCATGAGTTGCAGCACGCCAGGCCTCCCTGTTCATCACCAGCTTCTGGAGTTCACTCAAACTCATGTCCATCAAATCAGTGATGCCATTCAGCCATCTCATCCTCGGTTGTACCCTTCTCCTCCTGCCCCCAATCCCTCCCAACATCAGAGTCTTTTCCAATGAGTCAGCTCTTCGCATGAGGTGGCCAAAGTTTCAGCTTTAGCAACAGCTCTTTCAAAGAACACCCAGGACCGATCTCCTTTAGAATGGACTGGTTGGATCTCCCTGCAGTCCAAGGGACTCTCAAGAGTCTTCTCCAACACCACAGTTCAAAAGCATCAATTCTTCAGTGTTCAGTTTTCTTCACAGTCCAACTCACACATCCATACATGACCACTGGAAAAACTATAGCCTTGACTAGACGAACCTTAGTCGGCAAAGTAACGTCTCTGCTTGTGAATATGCTTATCTAGGTTGGCTATAACTTTTCTTCCAAGGAGTAAGCGTCTTTTAATATCATGGTTGCAATCACCATCTGCAGTGATTTTGGAGTCCCCAAAAATAAAGTCTGACACTGTTTCCACTATTTCCCCATCTATTTCCCATGAAGTGCTGGGACCAGATGCCATGATCTTCATTTTCTGAATGTTGAGCTTTAAGCCAACTTTTTCACTCTCCTCTTTCACTTTCATCTAGAGGCTTTTTAGTTCCTCNTAACAAATGACTTGAAAGGCAAATGTTTTCAAATATGTCACAGCAAAAAACAAGTCTTTAAAAGCCTGATATTTAACAGAGAAATTAGAATTGGAAAAAAAGTGTCCCACAATGTAAACTTCAAGACTTGAGGAAGTCACCTGTGAGTTATTCATAACCTGTCTCTTATACACATCTTTCCTCTTCACTTTCTGCCATAAGAGTGATCATCTGCATATCTGAAGTTATTGATACTTCTCCCGGCAATCTTGATTCCAGCTTGTGCTTCTTTCAGCCCAGGGTTTCTCATGATGTACTTTGCATATAATTTAAATAATCAGGGTGACAATATAAATCCTTGACGTACTCCTTTTCCTATTTGGAACGTCTTTGTTGCATGTCCAGTTTTAACTGTTGCTTCCTGACCTGCATAGAGGTTTCTCAAGAGGCAGGTCAGGTGGTCTGGTATTCCCATCTCTTAAAGACTTTTCCACAGTTTATTGTGATCCACACAGTCAAAGGCTTTGTCATAGTCAATAAAGCAGAAATAAACCAGGCAAAGACAATGCAAAAAAAGAAAATTATAGGCCAAGTTCACTGATGAACATAGATGCAAAAATCCTCAACAAAATTCTGGCAAACAGAATTCAACAACACATTAAAAATCTCATACACCATGATCAAGTTGGGTTTATTCCAGGGATGCAAGGATTCTTCAATATATGCAAATCAACCAATGTGACACCATATTAATAAACTGAAAGATAAAAACTATATGATCATAATAGATACAGAAAAAGCCTTTGACAAATTTTAGCAACCATTTATGATTATAATGCTTCAAAAAATGGGCATAGAAGGAACCTACCTCAAGATAATAATGGCCATATATGATAAGTCCACAGCAAACATTGTTCTCAATGGTGAAAAACTAAAAGCATTCCTTCTAAGATCAGGAACAAGACAAGAGTGTCCATTTTCATTACTATTATTCAATATAGTTTTGGAAGTCCTAGCTATGGCACTTAGAGAAGAAAAGGACAAGTAAGAGGAATTCAGATTGAAAAAGAAGGAAAACCCTTACTGTTTGCAGATAACATGATACTATACATAGAAAACCCAAAAGAAACTATCACAAATTACTAGAACTAATCAGTGAATTCGGCAAAGTTATGGATACAAGGTCAATACACAGGAATATCTTGCATTCGTATATAATAACAGTGAAAAATCAGAAAGAGAAATTAAGGAATCAATCCCATTCACCACTGCAACAGAAAGAATAAAATATCTAGGAATAAACCTAACTAAGGAGATTAAAAAAAAAACTGCATATGGAAAATTATTCACTAATGAAAGAAATTTTAAAAATACATGAAAGGAGAGATATTCCATGTTCCTGGGTAGGAAGATTCAATATTATGAAAATGACTATACTATCAAATGCAATCTACAGATTCAATGTAATCCCTATCAAATTCCAATGACATTTTTCATAAAAGAACAAAAATTTCACAATTCATATGGAAACACAAAAGACCCCAAATAGCCAAAGCAGTCTTGAAAGAATAATGGAAGTGGAGGAATCAACCTTCCTGACTTCAGACTATACTACAAAGCTACAGTCATCAAGACAGTATTATACTGGCACAAAACTGTCTCTTATACACATCTGGAGTTTATAGCAATACAATCCTACCTCAATAAAAGCATCAAACAGACACCCTAAATCTACATCTAAAGCAGCTGCAAAAAGAACAAAAAACTTCAAAGTCAGCAAAAGGAAACAAATCATAAACATCAGAGAAGAAATAAATGAAAAAGAAATGAAGGAAACAGTTGCAAAGATTAATAAAACTAAAAGCTATTTCTTTGAGAAAATAAAAAAACAATTGACAAACCACTAGCCAGACTCATCAAGAAAAAAAGGGACAAAAATCAAATCAACAAAATTAGAAAGGCAAAAGGTAGAGGTTACAACAGACAACACAGAAATACAAAGGATCATAAGAGAATATTATGAGCAATTGTGTGCAAGAAAGAGAAATTAAGGAATCAATCCCATTCACCACTGCAACAGAAAGAATAAAATATCTAGGAATAAACCTAACTAAGGAGATTAAAAAAAAAACTGCATATGGAAAATTATTCACTAATGAAAGAAATTTTAAAAATACATGAAAGGAGAGATATTCCATGTTCCTGGGTAGGAAGATTCAATATTATGAAAATGACTATACTATCAAATGCAATCTACAGATTCAATGTAATCCCTATCAAATTCCAATGACATTTTTCATAAAAGAACAAAAATTTCACAATTCATATGGAAACACAAAAGACCCCAAATAGCCAAAGCAGTCTTGAAAGAATAATGGAAGTGGAGGAATCAACCTTCCTGACTTCAGACTATACTACAAAGCTACAGTCATCAAGACAGTATTATACTGGCACAAAAACAGAAATATAGACCAACTGAACAAGATAGAGAACCCAGAACAAGATAGAGAAACCAACGCACACATGGGTACCTTATTTTTGACAAAAGATGCAAGAATATACAATGGGGCAAATACAGCCTCTTCAACAAGTGGTTCTGGGAAAACTGGATAGCTACATGCAAAAGAATGAAATTAGAACATTTCCTAATGCCATACACAAAGATATGGATTACTCAAAATGGATTAAAAACCTAAATGCAAGACCAGAAACTATAAAATTCTTATAGGAAAACACAGGCAGAACATTTGATGACATAAATCAAAGCAAGATCCTCTATGACCCACTTACTAGAGTAATAGGAATAAAGATTAAAAAAAAAACATGCGGGACCTAATTAAACTTAAAATCTTTTCCACAGAAAAGGAAACTACAATCAAGGCAAAAAGACAACCCTCAGAATGATAGACAACAATAGCAAAGGAAACAACTGACAAAGGATTAATTTTCAAAATATACAAACAGCTCATACAACTCAGTGCCAGAAAAACAACAAACCAGTCAAAAAGTGGGGAAAACAGACATTGCTCCAAAGAAGACATACAGATGGCTAACAAGCACATGAAATGATGCCCAACATCACTCTTTATTAGAGAAATGCAGATCAAAATGAGGTACCACCTCACACCAGTCAGAATTGGCCATCATCAAAAAGTCTACAGACAATAAATGCTGGAGAGGGTGTGGGGAAAAGGGAACCCTCTTTCATTGCTTGTGGGAATGTAAAGTAAATTGATACAGCCACTATGGAAAATGGTATGGAGATTCCTTAGAGAACTAGGAGTAATACCACCATATGACTTAGCAATCCCACTCCTAGGCATGTACCCTGAGGAAGCCAAAACTGGAAAAGACACATGAACCCCAATGTTCATTGCAGCAATATTTGCAACAGCTAGAACATGGAACAACCTAAATGTCCATCAATAGATGAATGGATAAAGAAGCTGTGGTACGTATATACAATGGGATATTACCCAGCCATAAAAATGAATGCATCTTAGTCAATTCTAACGAGGTAGATGAATCTAGAGTGTACTATATAGAATGAAGTGAATCAGAAAGAGAAATACAAATATCATATACAGATGCATATATATGGAATGTAGAAGGATGGTACTGATGAATTTATTTTAAGGGCAGCAATGCAGAAACAGACATAGAGAACAGTCTTATGGACACAGTGGGAGGGGAGGAGATAGAGGGTGAGACGTATGGATAGAGTAACATGGAAACTTACAATACCATATGTAAAATAGATAGCCAATAGGAATTTATGCTATGCCTCAGGGAACCCAAACAGGGGGTAACAATCTAAAAGGATGGGATGGGGAGGGAGATGGGAGAGAGTTTTGGGAGGGAAGTGACTTCGGTGTACCTATGGCTGATTCTTATTGATGTTTGACAGAAAACAGCAAAATTTGATAAAGCAATTAACCTTCAAATAAAAAATAGAGTTTTTAAATGTCAAAACAAAGAGTGAACAGAAGTTACCCAAAATTCAAATGAAAAATGGTCAAAATTATCCATTAGACAGGTAAGAAAAGGCAAAAAATGCTATATTAGTACAGACTTACAATATTATGGAGAAAAAAGTGTGTGTGTGCAAAATTTATTTTAATATATTTGACCACTAATGGATAAAATAACAAATGACTTGAAAGGCAAATGTTTTCAAATATGTCACAGCAAAAAACAAGTCTTTAAAAGCCTGATATTTAACAGAGAAATTAGAATTGGAAAAAAAGTGTCCCACAATGTAAACTTCAAGACTTGAGGAAGTCACCTGTGAGTTATTCATAACATCTAACGAAAAATAATACAAATCAATAAAATTATTTTAGAATACAGAGTAAGAACAATTCTCAAGTTATTTATAAGGATACACAAATCTGTACAAATCTAATCAAAGACATTCAGTTCAGTTCAGTTTAGTCGCTCAGTTGTGTCCGACTCTTTGAGACCCCACGGACTGCAGCACACCAAGCCTCCCAGTCCATCACCAAATCCTAGAGCACACTCAAACTCATGTCCATCAAGACAGTAATGCCATCCAACCATCTCATCCTCTGTCGTCCCCTTCTCATCCTGTGTTTAATTTTTCCTCAACATCAGGGGCTTTTCCAGTGAGTCAGTTCTTTGCATCAGGTGGCCAAAGTATTGAAGTTTCAGCTTCAGCATCAGTCCTTCCAATGAATATTCAGGACTAATTTCCTTTAGGCTGAACTGGCTTAATCTCCTTGCAGTCCAAGGGACTCTCAAGAGTCTTCTCCAACACCACAGTTTAAAAGCATCAGTTATTTGGTGCTCAGCTTTATTTATAGTCCAATTCTCACATCCACACATGACTATTGGAAAAACCATAGCCTTGACTAGACGGACTTTTGGTGGCAAAGTAATGTCCTTGCTTTTTAATATGCTCTCTAGGTTTGTCATAGTTTTTCTTCCGAGGAGCAAGCATCTTTTGATTTCATGGTTGCAGTCACCATCTGCAGTGATTTTGGAGCCCCCCAAAATAAAGTCTGCCACCATTTCCATTGTTTCCCCACCAACCTGCCATGAAGTGATTGGACGGGATGCCATAATCTTAGTTTTCTGAATGTTGAGTTTTAAGCCAGCTTTTTCACTCTCTTTTACCCTCATCAGGATCATAAACTATAAATCAATGTAATTAATCATATTATCAAAATAAAGAAAAATACATTTGATCATTGCAAATGAAAACATGTTTGGCAAAAGTATACACCATTCATGGTAAAAAACTTTTAGCAAAATAACAATAGAAAGTAATTTTCTCAATTTGATAAAGATCACCTATAAAAATTCGCATATGATAGCATAAGTAAAAGTGAATTCCTTGCTCTACAAGTCCATCTTCTGGTTAAAAACCTATCTGCAACTTTTCAGGCCTATCTATAGGCAATTACAAAGGCTTTTCCAGGTCTAAGAGAAAAGCTGCCCCCCACACAACAATGTTCACAGTCAGCACACTGAAGAATCTGGAGAGAGTTACAGGCAAGATTTCAGGCATCTCTGGTCGGTTATACTCCTNCTCCCAGCAATCTTGATTCCAGCTTGTGTTTCTTCCAGTCCAGCGTTTCTCATGATGTACTCTGCATATAAGTTAAATAAGCAGGGTGACAATATACAGCCTTGACGTACTCCTTTCCCTATTTGGAACCAGTCTTTTGTTCCATGTCCAGTTCTAACTGTTGCTTCCTGACCTGCATACAGATTTCTCAAGAGGCAGGTTAGGTGGTCTGGTAGTCCGATCTCTTTCAGAATTTTCCACAGTTTACTGTGATCCACACAGTCAAAGGCTTTGGCATAGTCAATAAAGCAGAAATAGATGTTTTTCTGGAACTCTTGCTTTTTCCATGATCTAGAGGATGTTGGCAATTTGACCTCTGGTTCCTCTACCTTTTCTAAAACCAGTTTGAACATCAGGAAGTTCACGGTTCATGTATTGCTGAAGCCTGGCTTGGAGAATTTAGCTGAGTCCATTTCTTCAGGATCTCTCAGAAGGCTGTACAAAATGTAGGCCAGGGACCTAAAAAAATTTACATAGGATTAAGCTAGCCCTAGAATAAGGGAAAATTTTAATTTCTTTAGGAAAACAAAAAGCTGAAAAACAGCCTCAAATGGTCAAGTTTGTCAATCATTGGTTAAACTGCCAAAACAAAGTCCAACAATTTTTAAAGAAATACTTGTAAGATAGAAATTGAAAACATAAAATATATAACAATAAAATTGACCATCTTATTAAAAATAATTGTACATTCAAACAAAAAAATATGCCACTAGGAGAAATGAAAAATAAAATGAACCTTAAAAAAAATGATAAAAGATTTGAAGTGGATTTTATTACATTTATTTTAAATATGTCCAGGTATTTCAAGTATTTATTAATTTAGTACAAACTGAAATTAAATAAGAACAAATAAATACTTCTACATATGAAACAGATTAAATGGAGGAAAGAGCTTGTTTTACTTAATGCTGCTGTTTTACTTAATGCTACTTCAGTCGTGTCCAACTCTGCGACTCCATAGACGGCAGCCCACCAGGCTCCTCTGTCCCTGAGATTCTCCAGGCAAGAACACTGGAGTGGGTTGCCATTTCCTTCTCCAATGCATGAAAGTGAAAAGTGAAAGTGAAGTCGCTCAGTCATGTCCAGCCCTCAGCGACCTCATGGACCGCAGCCTTCCGGGCTCCTCCGTCCATGGGATTTTTCAGGCAAGAGTACTGTTTTACTTAATAGTGGATTACAAACTGTAATATACTAAATTTAAGACATGGCAAACAAAAGCGCAAGGAAAAACGTATCCACTAGCAATTGACCTGTGCTATTACCAAGCAATCTAACATACAGGTAACTGGTACCTCAGAAAAAGAAGGGAAACAGAGAAAAACATTTAAAGAAATAATGACCAGCTTTTTTTCTCAAGTGTGTGAAGCACAAAAAAAACCACCGACCCAAGAAGTAAAATCAAGATCTACCACAGAAATACACAGAAACTCACAGGAATTAGAAGTCATAAAGTGTAAAATAGTAATAAGTCTGTGCATAAATACATTTTTTCTTTTTTAAAAATAATAATAAAAAACACATAAGACTATACTTCATGTCAATAATGTTGCTGCATATTATAGGATTTCTCTCTTCTAAAGGCCTAATAATACACCATCATATGTGTGTATATGGACCTCTCTGATGGCTCAGCGGTAGAGAATTCACCTGCAATGTGAAAGATGCAGATTCAACCTCTGGGTTGGAAAGATACTCTGGAGGAGGGCATGGCAACCCACTCCATTATTCTTGCCTGGAGAATCCCATGGGCAGAGAAGCCTGGTGGGTGGGCTACAGTCCACAGGGTTGCAGAGTCAGACACGACTGAAGCAACTTAGCATACACGCATATACAGCATACTCTTTATCCATTCATCTCTCAGTGGACGTGTAGGTTGTTTCCATCTCTTGGCTAGTGTGCATAGTACTAGTTTGAATAATGCTGCAATTAACCTGAGAGACTAATGTGGACTTCCCTGATGGCTCAGATGGTAAAGCGTCTGCTTACAATGTGGGAGACCAGGGTTCGATCCCTGGGTCGGGAAGATCCTCTGGAGAAGGAAATGGCAACCCACTCCAGTACTCTTGCCTGGAAAATCCCATGGATGGAGGAGCGTGGTAGGTTATGGTTCATGGAGTCACAAACAGTCAGACACGACTGAGCAACTTCACATTACATAACCTGGGAGAGCAAATATCTGTTGGAGATCTTGATTTCAATTCTATGGATATATACTCAGAAGTGAGATTGCTTAGTTGATAGTTCTATTCTTAATTTTGGAGGAAGATTTTCATATATTCCCACAAATTATGTACAAGGGTTCTAATTTCTCCACATCTTCTCCAAAATGTATTTTGTTTTTCTTTTTTGCTTTTGTTTTTGATGTTAGCTATCCTAATAGGTGTGAGATGATATCACATTCTGGTTTGAATTTGCACTTTCTTATGATTAGTAACTCTGAGCACCTTTTCATACATCTATTAGCTATTTGTGTGTTTTCTTTGGAGAAGTGTCTGTTCAAGTTCTTTGCCTGTTTTTAAAGGGTTATTTGCTTTCCTGCTATAGAGTTGTTGTTGTTCAGTAGCTACGATGTGTCTGACTCTTTGCAACCCCATTGACTGTAGCATGCCAGGCTCCTCTGTCCTCCACTACCTCCCAGAGTTTGCTCAAATGCAGGCCCGTTGAGTCGATGATGCTATCTAACCATCTCAGCCTCTATAGAGTTGCATAGCTTACATATTTTGTATATTATTATCTTAATAGATACATGGTGGTGGTTTAGTTGCTAAGTCATGTCCAACTCTTGCAACCCTGTGGACTGTAGCCTGCCAGGTTCCTCTGCCCATGGGATTTCCCAAGCAAAAATATTGGAGTGGGTTGCTATTTTCTTCTCCCGGGGATCTTCACAACCCAGGGATCAAATCCAGGTCTTTTGCATTGCAGGTGGATTCTTTACCACTAAGCCAACAAATAGGCAGTTTACAAATGTTTTCTCCTATTCTGAGGTTTGCTTTTTCACCCCGTGACTGGTTTCCTTTACTAGGCAGAAGATATTTTTTGGTATGATGCAATCCCACCTGTCCATTTTTGCTTCTTTTGATGCTTTTGGTTTCATATATAATAAATCACTGTAAAGACCAATGACATGGAGTTTTGCTCCTGTTTTCTCTTAGGAATTTTATTGCTTCAGATTGTATGTTTAAGTCTTTGATTCATTTTGAGAATTTTTTGTATGATGAAAGATAAAGATCCAATTCTATTCTTTCATACATACATAGCCAATTATGCAAATGCTATTTGTTGAAGAGACCATTCATTGCCTATTATGTATTCTTGACAATTTTGTTGAAGATGGTTGACTGTGTATGTGAGGATTTTTTTTTTCTATTATGCTATCTGTTATTTTCCATTGGTTGGTCTGTATACTAGTACTATACTGTCTTGCTTACTGTAGCTTTATAATGAGATGTGTATAAGAGACAGCATCATAATCCTGATACCTTGATATCAAAAGTCCAAGACTTGTTTTTCTTAGTCCATTTGTTAGAAAAATTTGAATTTTTATCTTAAAATTTTAAAGTTTTAAATTTATCTTAAAATTTTAAAATAAAGCTCCATAAAGCATTCTTTTACAAAATGACTACATCTTTTAAAAATAGATACACTTTATTGTGGAGAAGGTGATGGCACCCCACTCCAGTACTCTTGCCTGGAAAATCCCATGGATGGAGGAGCCTGGTAGGCTATAGTCCATTGGGTTGGGAAGAGTCAGACACGACTGAGCAACTTCACTTTCACTTTTCACTTTCATGCATTGGAGAGGGAAATGGCAACCCACTCCAGTGTTCTTGCCTGGAGAATCCCAGGGATGGGGGAGCCTCATGGGTTGCCGTCTATGGGGTCGCACAGAGTTAGACACGACTGAAGAGACTTAGCAGCAGCAGCAGCACACTTTATTGCAAACTGACAGCCTTTTTTTTTCTTTTTGGCTGTGCAACACAGCTTCTGGATCTTAGCTCTCCTTCTAGGGATATACTCAGGCCCTTAACAAGGAGTCCTAACTATTGGACCACCAGAGAATTCCCCTAACAGTCTTTGTGTAATCTACTTTATGTGACATCCTGAGAGCAGTAACCTTGCTAAGACCTGTACACAATCACTTCTAAATAATAGAGATTCAATGGATGACTGCATTTTAAGCTAATAAGAATACATTTATTCATAACAAACAAATGTTAAAATTTATAAGCATTTCAAAGATTCTCCAGATCCTCATTGAAACTTCATATCTGTAATTTGTTTCAACATTATTTCATTTCTTTTCTCATGTATGTTAGTGCCTGAGTGAGTTTTAATATTACTTATGCTCAGTTTTACTGTGTTTTTACTTCTATTAAAGAAGCTTAATCAAGTGCAATAAAAAATCCCTGATTGTAGATTTTTTTCTTTATTAAAAGCAAAGTGCTGCCAAGAGTCTGCATGAGAACTATGGGGTACTATATCCAACAGGAAATCTACTTTTTAATAAAAAGGAGGCTCTTGATAAACTCTATGCTTAAAGCAAATTTTAAAAGCATTTGTTATAGCCACAGGGCCTTTTCATTCCTTAACACCCACACATAAATCTTAATAACATCCTTCTTGACTATAAGTTTTAGCCACTTCACTGAAAAGGAAATGGTTTAATATCTACATTGTAAAATTAGCAAAAATATATCTAAATATGTAGAATTTAAAATCTTCTAGTTAATAAAATATTAATCTCATCACATATTTGAATACTTATAATTCTTAAAATGTCAATTCTTTCTGTTTCCTATGTAGCCAAAGGCTGCTGTTGCTGCTGCTAAGTCGCTTCAGTTGTGTCCGACTCTGTGCAACCCCATAGACAGAAGCCCACCAGCCTCCTCTGTCCCTGGGATTCTCCAGGCAAGAGCACTGGAGTGGGGTGCCATTTCCTTCTCCAATGCATGAAAGTGGAAAGTGAATGTGAAATGCTCAGTCGTGTCCGACTCTTAGCAACCCCATGGACTATAGCCTACGAGGCTCCTCTGTCCATGGGATTTCCCAGGCAAGAGTACTACAGTGGGGTGCCATAAAAAATTCTATGGAAAGCAAAAGGAAATGTTTGGATAAAATGAACAATTCTGAAAAACATCTTGTGTTTAATTGTTATTAATGCTTAAATTATTATGAATCCTCCAAGTATAAATACAGAGCTACTGATAATTTAACAAAGGCAAACATCATAAATTCCTATAAATGTTTTTTAAAAAAGACTGTAATTAAAGCCTTCTTATAAGGAACATATTTCAATTCTAACTAGAGAGAGGGCAAGGGTCACAATAATGCTGCATATAGTTATCATGCAGGAAGATATTTTGTAGAATTTATTCCAACCAAGTTAAAATACTTTGAAAGAACTAGTTCCTGCTTCTACACTTTGCTCGTTCAATACTTGGTTTGGTCCACACTGTGCAAGAAACATACTTCTACAAAAATTGTTTTCTTACATTTTGTTTGTGTATCAAGTACACTAAACAATGAAAAGAGTGGTTATTATTGATTAAGTCTATATTGACCATCCTTTCCAAAAATATGAACACTACATTAAAACATTAAAATCAGAAAAATTGATTCCACTTTCCGAGGAACAAAGGTATAGTCTTATTGTATTGGCTATTTCTTACCACATAGTCCATTAGTCCAAAGTCTAGTAGCTTAAAACAACAAGCATTTATCGTCTCATAGTTTCTGTGGTCAAGGATACAAATACAGCATCAGTTCAGTTCAGTCACTCAGCCGTGTCCAACTCTTTGCGACCCCATGAATCGCAGCATGCCAGGCCTCCCTGTCCATCACCAACTCCCAGAGTTCACACAGACTCACGTCCATCAAGTCAGTGATGCCATCCAGCCATTTCATCCTTGGTCGTCCCCTTCTCCTCCTGTCCCCAATCCCTCCCAGCATCAGAGTCTTTTCCAATGAGTCAACTCGTCGCATAAGGTGGCCAAAGTACTGGAGTTTCAGAGTACATCATGACGAATGCTGGACTGGAAGAAACACAAGCTGGAATCAAGATTGCTGGGAGAAATATCAATAACCTCAGATATGCAGATGACACCTCCCTTATGGCAGAAAGTGAAGAAAGTGAATTTCTTCCTTCCAAAGAAATTCCAGGGCTGACCTCCTTTAGAATGGACTGATTGGATCTCCTTGCAGTCCAAGGGACTCTCAAGACTCTTCTCCAACACATCAAAAGCATCAATTCTTCAGTTCTCAGGCTTCTTCACAGTCCAACTCTCACATCCATACATGACCACTGGAAAAACCATAGCCTTGACTAGATGGACCTTAGTCAGCAAAGTAATGACTCTGCTTTTCAATATACTATCTAGGTTTGTCATAACTTTTCTTCCAGGGAGTAAGCATCTTTTAATTTCATGGCTGCAGTCACCATCTGCAGTGATTTTGGAATCCCCCAAAATAAAGTCTGACACTGTTTCCACTGTTTCCTCATCTATTTCCCATGAAGTAATGGGACCGGATGCCATGATCTTCGTTTCTTGAATGTTGAACTTTAAGCCAACTTTTTCACTATCCTCTTTCACTTTCATCAAGAGGCTTTTTAGCTCCTCCTCACTTTCTGCCATAAGGGAGGTGTCATCTGCATGTCTGAGGTTATTGATATTTCTCCCAGCAATCTTGATTCCAGCTTGTGTTTCTTCCAGTCCAGCATTTCTCATGATGTACTCTGCATATAAGTTAAATAAGCAGGGTGACAATATACAGCCTGGACATACTC
>SJYX01004586.1:238044-275566 GCA_006410675.1 Oreotragus oreotragus | reverse complement strand
GCTTTTTAGCTCCTCCTCACTTTCTGCCATAAGGGAGGTGTCATCTGCATGTCTGAGGTTATTGATATTTCTCCCAGCAATCTTGATTCCAGCTTGTGTTTCTTCCAGTCCAGCGTTTCTCATGATGTACTCTGCATATAAGTTAAATAAGCAGGGTGACAATATACAGCCTTGACGTACTCCTTTCCCTATTTGGAACCAGTCTTTTGTTCCATGTCCAGTTCTAACTGTTGCTTCCTGACCTGCATACAGATTTCTCAAGAGGCAGGTTAGGTGGTCTGGTAGTCCGATCTCTTTCAGAATTTTCCACAGTTTACTGTGATCCACACAGTCAAAGGCTTTGGCATAGTCAATAAAGCAGAAATAGATGTTTTTCTGGAACTCTTGCTTTTTCCATGATCTAGAGGATGTTGGCAATTTGACCTCTGGTTCCTCTACCTTTTCTAAAACCAGTTTGAACATCAGGAAGTTCACGGTTCATGTATTGCTGAAGCCTGGCTTGGAGAATTTAGCTGAGTCCATTTCTTCAGGATCTCTCAGAAGGCTGTACAAAATGTAGGCCAGGGACCTAAAAAAATTTACATAGGATTAAGCTAGCCCTAGAATAAGGGAAAATTTTAATTTCTTTAGGAAAACAAAAAGCTGAAAAACAGCCTCAAATGGTCAAGTTTGTCAATCATTGGTTAAACTGCCAAAACAAAGTCCAACAATTTTTAAAGAAATACTTGTAAGATAGAAATTGAAAACATAAAATATATAACAATAAAATTGACCATCTTATTAAAAATAATTGTACATTCAAACAAAAAAATATGCCACTAGGAGAAATGAAAAATAAAATGAACCTTAAAAAAAATGATAAAAGATTTGAAGTGGATTTTATTACATTTATTTTAAATATGTCCAGGTATTTCAAGTATTTATTAATTTAGTACAAACTGAAATTAAATAAGAACAAATAAATACTTCTACATATGAAACAGATTAAATGGAGGAAAGAGCTTGTTTTACTTAATGCTGCTGTTTTACTTAATGCTACTTCAGTCGTGTCCAACTCTGCGACTCCATAGACGGCAGCCCACCAGGCTCCTCTGTCCCTGAGATTCTCCAGGCAAGAACACTGGAGTGGGTTGCCATTTCCTTCTCCAATGCATGAAAGTGAAAAGTGAAAGTGAAGTCGCTCAGTCATGTCCAGCCCTCAGCGACCTCATGGACCGCAGCCTTCCGGGCTCCTCCGTCCATGGGATTTTTCAGGCAAGAGTACTGTTTTACTTAATAGTGGATTACAAACTGTAATATACTAAATTTAAGACATGGCAAACAAAAGCGCAAGGAAAAACGTATCCACTAGCAATTGACCTGTGCTATTACCAAGCAATCTAACATACAGGTAACTGGTACCTCAGAAAAAGAAGGGAAACAGAGAAAAACATTTAAAGAAATAATGACCAGCTTTTTTTCTCAAGTGTGTGAAGCACAAAAAAAACCACCGACCCAAGAAGTAAAATCAAGATCTACCACAGAAATACACAGAAACTCACAGGAATTAGAAGTCATAAAGTGTAAAATAGTAATAAGTCTGTGCATAAATACATTTTTTCTTTTTTAAAAATAATAATAAAAAACACATAAGACTATACTTCATGTCAATAATGTTGCTGCATATTATAGGATTTCTCTCTTCTAAAGGCCTAATAATACACCATCATATGTGTGTATATGGACCTCTCTGATGGCTCAGCGGTAGAGAATTCACCTGCAATGTGAAAGATGCAGATTCAACCTCTGGGTTGGAAAGATACTCTGGAGGAGGGCATGGCAACCCACTCCATTATTCTTGCCTGGAGAATCCCATGGGCAGAGAAGCCTGGTGGGTGGGCTACAGTCCACAGGGTTGCAGAGTCAGACACGACTGAAGCAACTTAGCATACACGCATATACAGCATACTCTTTATCCATTCATCTCTCAGTGGACGTGTAGGTTGTTTCCATCTCTTGGCTAGTGTGCATAGTACTAGTTTGAATAATGCTGCAATTAACCTGAGAGACTAATGTGGACTTCCCTGATGGCTCAGATGGTAAAGCGTCTGCTTACAATGTGGGAGACCAGGGTTCGATCCCTGGGTCGGGAAGATCCTCTGGAGAAGGAAATGGCAACCCACTCCAGTACTCTTGCCTGGAAAATCCCATGGATGGAGGAGCGTGGTAGGTTATGGTTCATGGAGTCACAAACAGTCAGACACGACTGAGCAACTTCACATTACATAACCTGGGAGAGCAAATATCTGTTGGAGATCTTGNGGAGAAGGAAATGGCAACCCACTCCAGTACTCTTGCCTGGAAAATCCCATGGATGGAGGAGCGTGGTAGGTTATGGTTCATGGAGTCACAAACAGTCAGACACGACTGAGCAACTTCACATTACATAACCTGGGAGAGCAAATATCTGTTGGAGATCTTGATTTCAATTCTATGGATATATACTCAGAAGTGAGATTGCTTAGTTGATAGTTCTATTCTTAATTTTGGAGGAAGATTTTCATATATTCCCACAAATTATGTACAAGGGTTCTAATTTCTCCACATCTTCTCCAAAATGTATTTTGTTTTTCTTTTTTGCTTTTGTTTTTGATGTTAGCTATCCTAATAGGTGTGAGATGATATCACATTCTGGTTTGAATTTGCACTTTCTTATGATTAGTAACTCTGAGCACCTTTTCATACATCTATTAGCTATTTGTGTGTTTTCTTTGGAGAAGTGTCTGTTCAAGTTCTTTGCCTGTTTTTAAAGGGTTATTTGCTTTCCTGCTATAGAGTTGTTGTTGTTCAGTAGCTACGATGTGTCTGACTCTTTGCAACCCCATTGACTGTAGCATGCCAGGCTCCTCTGTCCTCCACTACCTCCCAGAGTTTGCTCAAATGCAGGCCCGTTGAGTCGATGATGCTATCTAACCATCTCAGCCTCTATAGAGTTGCATAGCTTACATATTTTGTATATTATTATCTTAATAGATACATGGTGGTGGTTTAGTTGCTAAGTCATGTCCAACTCTTGCAACCCTGTGGACTGTAGCCTGCCAGGTTCCTCTGCCCATGGGATTTCCCAAGCAAAAATATTGGAGTGGGTTGCTATTTTCTTCTCCCGGGGATCTTCACAACCCAGGGATCAAATCCAGGTCTTTTGCATTGCAGGTGGATTCTTTACCACTAAGCCAACAAATAGGCAGTTTACAAATGTTTTCTCCTATTCTGAGGTTTGCTTTTTCACCCCGTGACTGGTTTCCTTTACTAGGCAGAAGATATTTTTTGGTATGATGCAATCCCACCTGTCCATTTTTGCTTCTTTTGATGCTTTTGGTTTCATATATAATAAATCACTGTAAAGACCAATGACATGGAGTTTTGCTCCTGTTTTCTCTTAGGAATTTTATTGCTTCAGATTGTATGTTTAAGTCTTTGATTCATTTTGAGAATTTTTTGTATGATGAAAGATAAAGATCCAATTCTATTCTTTCATACATACATAGCCAATTATGCAAATGCTATTTGTTGAAGAGACCATTCATTGCCTATTATGTATTCTTGACAATTTTGTTGAAGATGGTTGACTGTGTATGTGAGGATTTTTTTTTTCTATTATGCTATCTGTTATTTTCCATTGGTTGGTCTGTATACTAGTACTATACTGTCTTGCTTACTGTAGCTTTATAATGAGTTTTGAAATCAGGAAGTGTGAAATATCTGACAACTGTGTTCTCCTTGCTCAAGACTTTTCTGACTCTTGATGACTTTTGTGGTTATAAATAACTTTTAGAATTGTGTTATATATATTTTAAAATTCCATTGAAATTCTGATAGGAATTGCACTGAATCTATAGATCACTTTGGAAATTATAAAAATGTTAAATCTTCTAGTCCATGATCATGAGATATTTCAATTTATTTGTGTTTCAGCAATGTTTTGGAGTTTTGAATGTTTAAATCTTTTACTACCTTGGTTAAGTTTATTCCTAAGTATTCATTCTGTTTGGTGCTAGTGTGAATAAAACATGTTTTTTTCTCATTTTCCTTTTTGAATGTTCATTGTTAGTATAAAGAAACAAAATTGAATTTTTACATTGATTTTGTAACCTAGCAGTTTATTGAATTCATTTATCAATTCTAATGAGGTGTGGTTTTTTTTGTAAAGTTTTTACAGTTTACTTTGAATATAATTGTATCATCTATTAATAATATTAATTTTATTCCTTTTCCAATATGAACCAATTTTATTTTTCTTGCCTAATTTCTCTGACTTCTATGGTTTAAAAAAAAAAAAAAAAAGGTAAGAATACATATCTTTGCCTTGTTCCTAAGCTTAGAGGAAAAGCTTTTAGTCATTAATCACCTAGTGTGATAACAGCTGTGAGGTTTTCATACATATCCTTTATTATGATGAGGGAATTTACTTCTAATTTGGTATTTTTATAATGAAAGGGTATTGAACTTTGTTAAGTGCTTTTTGTGCATCTATTGAGATGCACTGTGATTTTTGCCTTAGCACTTTAATATGATGTATCTAATTGATCACATATGTTCAACCATCCTTTCTTCTCATGGATAAGACACGCTAGATTGTGATGTAAGATCCTTTTAATGTGCTACTGAATTTGCTTATTAATATTTTATTGAGATTTTTATATCTATACAAATCATGAATGTATTTTGGTTTTCTTGTGATATCTTTTCTGGTTTTGGTTCTAGTAATTCTGGCTATAGAAAATGAATTTTGAAGAGCTTCTCCCTCTTCAATTCTCTGAAAAAGTCTGAGAAATAGTAGCGTTATATCTTTAAATGTTTTCTAAAATTTACCAGTGAAAACATACAGTCCTGGGCTTCTCACTTTTGGGGAGGTTTTTCACCAATGACTCAGTATAAAAATAATACCATAAAAATAGCCTAAATAAAAATCACAGTCATAGAGAAAAATAGCTTGTTTGTCTCACTAATACAATCATAACCAAGACAACAATGGAATGAAATTGTTAAAGAATTAGAAGATGAAAAAAAGTCACTCTACAATTCTATCATCTCCACAGAAAATACTGCGCTAAAAGGAGGGCAAATCTTCAACAACACAAAGCTGACACTATTTTGCTGGCAAAAAAAAAGCACTTCAAGAAATGTTGTAAGACAAAAATAAAAAAAGATATTAGATGAAAACATGGAGTTACACAAAGAAAAGGAGAATAATTAAATCATAAATATGTTGGTCAATATATTTTTAAATTCTCCTCATTTAACAGACTCAGAATATATTTCACTACATTTTAAATAATTTGGAATCATATAGAGTATCTCAGATGACCATGAAACTAAATGAGAATTTAAAATCAGAAAGTATGTTCAGTTCAGTTCAGTTCAATTCAGTTCAGTCGCTCAGTCGTGTCCGACTTTTGCAACCCCATAAATCGCAGCACGCCAGGCCTCCCTGTGCATCACCATCTCCCGGAGTTCACTCAGACTCAGGTCCATCGAGTCCGTGATGCCATCCAGCCATCTCATCCTTGGTCGTACCCTGCTCCTCCTGCCCCCAATCCCTCCCTATGTTAAAGATATTCAAATGTTTGCAGGATAAACTAAATATCATTTGTCAAAAAAAAATAGACCTGAAGGAAAAATAGATGTTTTTCAAAATGAGTGAAAATCAAAACCTGAGAAAATTTGTGGAATGCTAATAAAGCACTTAGTGGGAAATTTACAGCTCTAACAATTTAAATAGAAAAAAAAAATAAAATAAAACAACCCTCAGACCAATACCTAGGAGTCTACCTAAGAAAACTATAATAAAGAATACTAAATAAAGCCCAAAGTAAATAGAAATAAAGTAAAATAAAGATGAGTCAAAATTGGTGAAAAAATTACATGGTAGAAAATATTCATAAAATCAAATGATTTTGCTTAATTAGATCAACATAATTTATAAAATTCTAGCTGGACTAATAAAAACTATAAAAGTACAGATTTCAAAATAAGCAATACTAGATATAATTCAGACATTAAAAATATACTAAGGGAACATTTGAAAAATAATATGACAATAAATTTGATGATCTCATCAAAGATTTTGAACTCATCATTTGTATCTTCTGTAAAACAATCCCAAGCCAAGATGCTAATTCCCTCAAACTGACTAATTCTCTCAAACATTTAAAATTAAAAGTAATGTCAATCCTGCATAAAATGTTTCAGAATACTGAATAAGAGCAATGCTTCCCAATTTATGACTAATTTTTTATTTAAACATAAATATATATATATTATAATACCAAAAACCTGTATCTCTCTTTAATGTATGTATAAAAGTATTTACGTACATATGAATGAATTGAATCTAGTAATATATAAAAATGATTATAAATGATGAACAAATGGAATCTAACCAAGGTATTTGAGTTTCATTCAGTAATATATATATATACACTCTACTCAACAAGAACAAGTGATCATCCAATAAGGCAGATAGCATTGATAAGTCCAAGACAACCCAAATCGATGAATCATGTAATTTGAAATATATGAACAACATTCAGAGTTTGATATTTGTAAGCAATCACCAGAAGTTTTGAACATTAAATGCCAGAGTTCAGCCATATCTCCAACAACTCATTGAGAAGACCCTTTCATCTAATCAGCAGTTAGGACAGAATCCCTTTGTCAAATTTTACACAAAGGAAAAAAAACCTTAATTGATAATTAGTCAAATGCATTTGCAGAATCTAGTTCTTAATGCTATAGTTTAATTTTTAACAGCTAAATGAGAAATAATCCACAAGCCATAAAAATCCATCTATATAAACTAAAATTTAGGGGTTTAGTAGATTCACAGAGTTATGCACACATCATCTCAATCAAATCTTAGAATATTTTTATAATCTCCAAAGAAACACCATACTAATTTGCAATCACTCTTCATTCCTTTCCTCTCTACAACCTAGGCCTAGGCAACCAGTAATTACTTTTCTATCTTTATACATTTGCATATTCTGGACATTTTCTAGAAACACATCAGATAATGCATAGATTTTAGTGACTGGCTTTTTCACTAAGCATAATGTTTTCCAAGTTTACCTGTGGTTTAACTCACTGTGTCATTCCTGCTGCTGCCAAGTCACTTCAGTCGTGTCCGACTCTGTGCAACCCCATAGACAGCAGTCCACCAGGCTCCCCCGTCCCTGGGAGTCTCCAGGCAAAACACTGGAGTGGGTTGCCATTTCCTTCTCCAATGCATGAAAGTGAAAAGTGAAAGTGAAGTCGCTCAGTTGTGTCCGACTTTGCGACCCCATGGACTGCAGCCTACCAGGCTCCTCCACCCATGGGATTTTCCAGGCAAGAGTACTGGAGTAGGGTGCCATTGCCTTCTCTGTGTGTCAATCCTAGTTATGGTCAAACACTATTCCATTGTATGGACATATCATATGCTGTTTATCTCTTTAATAGTTGATAAATTATTGAATTTTTATTGTTTCCACTATTTTTGCTTTATGAATAATGCTATGAAAATTCATCCTAAGCTTCTGTGTAGATTTAGGTTTTAACTTATTTTGTGTAAATATGTAGAAATAATATTACTAGTTGATATAGTAACTATGACTATCATTGTAAGGGACCACCAAATTATTTTTGAAAGGAACTGCACTATTTTAAATCACCACCAACAATATATGAGGATTTCAAATTCTTCACATCCTCATCAACTCTTGTTAGTCTCTCATTTTAATTATAGCCATCATGGTGGCTCAGAAGTAGTTTTGATTTGCATTTCCCTAGTGATTAATCATATTGAGCATTTTCATGTGTTATTAGCAATTTTTACTTTTAAAAATATATATACAAATTATTGTGAACAAAAGGACACTTTTTTATGAATTCAATTTTTCTAAATTTATTGAGACTTGTTTGTGGACAAGTATGGTCTAGTCTGCAGAATGTTCCATGTGCACTTTAAAAAAATGTGTATTTGTTGGGGAGTGGGTAAGTTTTCTATTCATGTTTATAAAACATGCACATTGTTCAAGTCTAATATTTCCTTACTAATCTGATGTCTAAGTGTGATAATGGAAACTATTATTTTAAAATTCTCTTCCTCTTTCAATTCTGTTAATGGTTGCCTCATATATTTGGGACTCTGTTTTTTGCTGCATGTATTTTTATTTCTTATATAATCTTGATGAATTAACCCTTTTATAAAAATGTTATGACAGTCTCTTGTAAAAGTTTTTGACTTAAAGCCTATTTTGTCTGACAATAGTATAGTCATTGTTGCTCTCATTTTGTTACCATTTGCATAAATTGTCTTTTTCACTTTTTCACATTGAATCTATTTGTGTCTTTGGATATAAAGTTAATCTCTTGTAGACAGTATGGAATTGCATACTTTTTTTTTTTTAATCTATTCAATCAATTTCTGCTTCTTGACTGGAGGTTTAATCAAATTAACTTTAAAATAATTACTATTAAGAAAGAATTTATTTCTGTCATTTTGCTATTTGTTTTCAACATGTCTTTCCACTGTTTTGCCCTTGCTTTACTCCATTAGTGACTTCCTTTTCTAAGAGTTTTATGGTGTAAAATTTGCCTTCCCTCTCATTTCCTTTGGTGTTACTGTTTAGATAATTTCTTAACAGAGAACATGGAAAGTGGAATTCATAACTTAAATTTATTAAAACTAGTTTTAATTGATAAGTAGCTTCAGTCAGTCAGTCGGTTCAGTCAATCAGTCATGTCCTACTCTTTGCAACCCCATGGACTGCAGCTTGCTATGCCTCCCTGTCCAACATCAATTGCCAGTCCTTGCTCAAACTCATGTCCATCGAGTTGGTAATGCTATCCAATAATCTCATAATCTATCATCCCCTTCTCATTCTACCTTCAGTCTTTCCCGACATCTGGGTCTTTTCCAGTGAGTCAGATCTTTACAACAGGCGAAAGTATTGAAGCATCAGCTTCAGCATCAGTCCTTCCAATAAATATTCAGGACTGATTTCCTTTAAGATAGACTGGTTGGGTCTGCTTGCAGTCCAAGGGACTCTCAAGAGTCTTCTTCAACACCACAGTTCAAAAGCATCAGTTCTTAAGTGCTCAGCTTTCTTTATAGTCCTACTGTCATAACCATACATGACTACTGGAAAAACCATAGCTTTGACTAGATGAACTTTTGTTGGCAAAGTAATGTCTCTGCTTTTTAATATGCTGTGTATGTTAGCCATAGCTTTTCTTCCAAGGAGCAAGCATCTTTTAATTTCATGGCTGCAGTCACCATCTGCAGTGATTTTGGAGCCCAAGAAAATGAAGTCTGTCACTGTTTCCATTGTTTTTCCATCTATGTGCCATCTATCTATCTATCTATTTCCCATCTATCCAGTGATGGGACTGGATGCCATGATCTTAGTTTTCTGAATGTTGAGTTTTAAGCCAATTTTTTCACTCTCTTCTTTCACTTTCACCAAGAGGCTCTTTAGTTCTTTGCTTTCTGCCATAAGGGTGATGTTATCTGCATATCTGAAGTTATTGATATCTCTCCTGGCAATGTTTATTGGAGCTTGTGCTTCATTCAGCCCAGCATTTTGCATGATGTACTCTGCATATAAGTTAAATAAGCAGGGTGACAATAAGCCATACCTTCACAGGATACACTCAAACACTCAAAGGCAGGACTGGCTCAATCTCTGTGAGGTCTCCTGGTGCACACAAAGTTTTGTTTGAGCCCTCCAAGTGTCTCTGCCAGGTATGGGGTTTTATTCTAAGCACAATTTCACCCCTCCTAGCATCTTGCTGGGGCTTCTCCTCTGCCCTTGAATATGGGGTATTTTTTTTTTCTTTTTTTGGTGGACTCCAACGGTCTTCTGTTGATGGTTGCTCAGCAGTGAGTTGTAATTTTGGAGTTCTTATAGAAGTAGATGAACACATGTCTTCCTATTCCATCTTGTAAACACGTAGCTTCAATAGCATTCAAATATGTTTCCTACACAGTTCCATCTCCCATTTATTGTGATATTCACAATAAATATATAATAAATGTTTCAGTAGTAAAGATTCTGCCTGCCAATGCCTGAAAGATTCCATAGACAGAGGAGCCTGGCTGGCTACAGTCCATGAGGTCAAAAATTATTGGACACAATTGAGCAACTAAGTATGCATGCATAGTGTGTGCATGTATACACTTTACAATTATTGTTTCATGCATTTTCTTTTTAAATAATATAGGGAATATAAAGAGGAGTTAAAAAAATAACAACAATACTGGATTTTATATTTATCTATGCAGCTACTTTTTTTTTTTTTTAATATGTTGTCTTATAGAGAGAAACAAAGTAACTTCAGTTAGAGTGGTTTTTTTTTGAATATTTTATTTTATTTTTTTGTATTTATTTATGAAGCTACTTTTTAATCAGGCTTTTTCTTTTATGGTTTTGATTTACTTCATGGTATCCTTTTATTTCAGCCTGAAGGACTCCTTTTAGTGTTTACTGTCGAGCAAGTGTACTAGTACCAAACTCTTTCATCTTTTGTTTTTAATCTAAAGTATCTTAATTGCTTCTTCATTTCTTAAGGACAGTTTTGTCAAATATAAAATTCTTGGTTGACAATTTTTTTCTTTTATGATTTAAAAAATATCATCCACTCTCTTCTGGTTGCCATGTTTATAATAAGAAATCTGCTATTCTATTGAAGATACACTGTACATTTTTTCAAAGATTTTCCCTTTGTCTAACTGCAATGTGTCTTTGTGTGGATTTCTTTGGGTTTATTTTTCTCTGAGAAAGGGAGGAGAAGGGGATGATAGAGGACAAGTTGGTAGGATGGCACCACCAACTCAATGGACATGAGTTTGAGCCAGCTCCAGGCAATTGCGAAGGACAGGGAAGCCTGGTGTGCTATAGTCCATGGGGGTCACAGAATCAGGCACGACTGAGCGACTGAACATTTTTCTCTGATTTTTTTGAACTTCATTATTGTGTAGAGTAATATCCTTTATAAAATTCAGAAAGTTTCAGCTATTGTATATTCATGAATTTTTTTCTACTCCAACGCCTATTTTACACTTGGGATTCCCATTACACATATGTTGTCATGAGAGGCATGTTTGCTCAGTTGCGATCTACCTTTTGCAACCGCATGGACTGCAGCCTACCAGACTACTCCGTCCATGGGATTTTCCAGGTAAGAATATTGGAGTGGATTGCCATTTCCTTCTCCAGGGTTCTCCCTGACCCAAGGATTAAATCTGTGTTTCTTACATCAGCAGACAGGTTCTTTACCAACTGTGTGTCACCTGCAAAACCCCTATGTTGGTATGTTTCATAATAATCCACAATTCTCTTAGTCTCTGTTTAATTTTCCTTATTCTTTATGCTTTCTATTCCTCAGAAGAAATAATTTCAATTACCTATCCTCAAGCTCATTGATCCTGTATTATTCTATTAAATCTATTCTTTTCCTGTTCAAATATGCTATTGAAATGCTCTAATATATTATTTTAGCTATTGTAATTTCAAGGTCATGAATTAGTTTACTCTTTTTATAATTTCTCTTTATTGACCTTCTCAAAAGTTTATAAATCATTCCCCTAATTTACATTACATCTTGCCTATAGTTTTTTTTTTTTTTTCTAAACTTTTTGAACATATTTAGAAGTCAATCTATAGCCTGTAGTTTGTAAATCCAATCAGGGACAGTTTTTGTTAGTTTCCTCTGTAATTTGTTCACATATTGCTTTTTAAACATGTTTTGTAAAATAGTGCTTAAAAAACAATATGTTCAACATTTTAATCTGGTACTCACGGAAAGCAAATGGTTTCTCTTCCTAAGGGTTTTCATTTATTTCTCTAGCTGTTTGTTGAGTGATTCTTAAAAACTATTTTTCTAAATATATAACCTTTGCCATATATAATCTCTGAATTTTCTGCTACTTCAGCTTGTGTTCAGTTAATGGCTTAATAGATATTTCACAGAATGATAAAATGGAGACACAGAGAGAGAGAGGGAGGGAGGGGGGAACTCTCAATCATTGCAGGTTGGCTCTGTACTGTGGGACTCCTTTGATTCTTGGCTGGGCTATTTATAACTCTACCATTGATTTACTTCTTAAGTGCTAGGCACTGAGACTAGCAAACAGGTAAAATCTTAAGATCCCCTCAAGTTTTTTCTGAGTATGTGCATTGCCTCAGGTCTGCACATGATTTTCCAAATTTCCCAGTGTACATGGGCACTTCTGAATTCTCTAATTTTCCAAAGGAACTCTTTCAAGTTTATTTCTTGAGGACAACAAATTTTAGTTGTTCCATTGTTTGATTTAACTGTAACCTTTTGCCCCAAGAAACTGTATGTTTTTATGTTGTTCGTTGACCTTAAACTATTTTTAAGAAACCCCCACAACTTTTCTACACTGAGTGAGTTTTGATTTAGGCCAAAAACAAAGATAAGCAACTTGAATCAGTCTTTCAGGAAGCCCCATATAGAATAAATAATTTTTTGATAATCAATTCTGCTCTGCTCTCTCTGTTTTCAGGAACCAAGGTTCTACATTAGAAACAAAAGGTACTATCTCCAAGCTATTATGATGAAGGGAAGGAAGGTAGGGCAACACCAAGTAAAAGCACTACATTATTTTACTTATAATGTTCCCTTTTTCTTGATTCAGCTATAAACCTTTGACTGTTTTCCAGTGTTCTAACAAAATTGATCTGCATATCTTGATTTTTCTTTTATGTTTCTGGCAAGATGGGTTCTTGGAGTGTTCTACTCCACTATTTTTAATGACATCTTCACTTTATTTTAAATGACAGGCTTGCTAGAAACACATTCTTTTAGTTTTCCTTCATATACCAATTTCTTTATTTCACATTTATCAATAAAGGATATTTTTACTAGATAGACATTTTTAAAAATATTTTCTACTTTTTCTATCTAATTATATATATTTATGTTGTTGTTTAGTTGCTAAGTCATCTCTGACTCTTTGCTACCACAGTGGACTGCAGGACACCAAGCTCCTCTGTCCATTGCATTTCCCAGGCAAGGCTACTGGAGTGAGTTGCCATTTCTTTCTTTATATAATATATATTATATAATAAATATACTGTATATATATATAGATATAGATACACACACACATATATGTCACTTGACAAGTTTTTTCTTTGAGTACTTCTGGCTTTCATGGTTTCAAATGAGAAACTGAATTCACTGTAAATTGGGATTCTCATATAAGAAACGTGTCCTTTCTTTTTTGGGTGTTTTCAGAAACTTTTGTTTTTAGTTTTCAGAAATTTAATTGTGATGTATTTCTGTGTGGATTTCCTTGAGTATAGCATTTGAGGTGTATTCAGTTTATTAAATCTCTAGACTTAAGTCATTTCCAAAATTTGAAAACTTTACAGTCACAAATTCTCTAAACACTTTTTTTGGTTCAACATTCTGTCCTTTCTTTTGGGAATCTGATGATAAAATGGTCAACTTTCTAAAATTATTGTCCCCAAATTCTGTGAGATGTTTTTTATACTTTTTTCAGTCTATGTTCTCTGTTGTTCAGATTTGGTACATTCTATTGATTTGTCCTTAAGTTCACTGACTTCAACCTCTATAATCTATATTCTGCTATTGAGCCCAACCTGTGAGTTTTTATTTCAATTACTTTATTTTCCAGTTATACTATTTATGTTTGGTTATTTTTATTTATTTATATTTATTTTGAGAGATTTTCTGTTTTATTTTGTTTCACTAAAATTCAGAATTATTTGTTGAAGCATTTTTATGAAAGCTGCTTTAAAATATTTGTAAGATAATTCCAACATCTGATTAAAATAAGTATTGACATCTATTGTCTTTTGTCATTCATGTTGTCATTTTCCTGATTCTTGGTATAATGAATGATTTTCAAATGCATCCTTAATACTTTAGCGATTAGGATACTCTGTTTCTTATTTGTCTTGTTTTTATAGCAGGACATCGCCTTGGTGAGGTGTAGCACACTGGCCTGGTGGTTGCACATATTCAGATCCCTCTTAGACCTCACCAACTCTACTTCATCAAAAGTGAAGCACTTACCCATACTGTTGCATTACTGATGGGTAAGATGAAATTTCAGCTCCCCTTGAGTCAGCTTGATACCTTCCTGGTGAGACAGGACCATACCTTATTGCCTTCTAGTTGAAATGTAATACCACTATCAACAAGGAAGGTGGAAGTGAAAAGATTACACAACTTTTTTGTTGNCTTTTATAAAAATGTTATGACAGTCTCTTGTAAAAGTTTTTGACTTAAAGCCTATTTTGTCTGACAATAGTATAGTCATTGTTGCTCTCATTTTGTTACCATTTGCATAAATTGTCTTTTTCACTTTTTCACATTGAATCTATTTGTGTCTTTGGATATAAAGTTAATCTCTTGTAGACAGTATGGAATTGCATACTTTTTTTTTTTTAATCTATTCAATCAATTTCTGCTTCTTGACTGGAGGTTTAATCAAATTAACTTTAAAATAATTACTATTAAGAAAGAATTTATTTCTGTCATTTTGCTATTTGTTTTCAACATGTCTTTCCACTGTTTTGCCCTTGCTTTACTCCATTAGTGACTTCCTTTTCTAAGAGTTTTATGGTGTAAAATTTGCCTTCCCTCTCATTTCCTTTGGTGTTACTGTTTAGATAATTTCTTAACAGAGAACATGGAAAGTGGAATTCATAACTTAAATTTATTAAAACTAGTTTTAATTGATAAGTAGCTTCAGTCAGTCAGTCGGTTCAGTCAATCAGTCATGTCCTACTCTTTGCAACCCCATGGACTGCAGCTTGCTATGCCTCCCTGTCCAACATCAATTGCCAGTCCTTGCTCAAACTCATGTCCATCGAGTTGGTAATGCTATCCAATAATCTCATAATCTATCATCCCCTTCTCATTCTACCTTCAGTCTTTCCCGACATCTGGGTCTTTTCCAGTGAGTCAGATCTTTACAACAGGCGAAAGTATTGAAGCATCAGCTTCAGCATCAGTCCTTCCAATAAATATTCAGGACTGATTTCCTTTAAGATAGACTGGTTGGGTCTGCTTGCAGTCCAAGGGACTCTCAAGAGTCTTCTTCAACACCACAGTTCAAAAGCATCAGTTCTTAAGTGCTCAGCTTTCTTTATAGTCCTACTGTCATAACCATACATGACTACTGGAAAAACCATAGCTTTGACTAGATGAACTTTTGTTGGCAAAGTAATGTCTCTGCTTTTTAATATGCTGTGTATGTTAGCCATAGCTTTTCTTCCAAGGAGCAAGCATCTTTTAATTTCATGGCTGCAGTCACCATCTGCAGTGATTTTGGAGCCCAAGAAAATGAAGTCTGTCACTGTTTCCATTGTTTTTCCATCTATGTGCCATCTATCTATCTATCTATTTCCCATCTATCCAGTGATGGGACTGGATGCCATGATCTTAGTTTTCTGAATGTTGAGTTTTAAGCCAATTTTTTCACTCTCTTCTTTCACTTTCACCAAGAGGCTCTTNTGTCTAGGTTAGCCATAGCTTTTCTTCCAAGGAGCAAGCATCTTTTAATTTCATGGCTGCAGTCACCATCTGCAGTGATTTTGGAGCCCAAGAAAATGAAGTCTGTCACTGTTTCCATTGTTTTTCCATCTATGTGCCATCTATCTATCTATCTATTTCCCATCTATCCAGTGATGGGACTGGATGCCATGATCTTAGTTTTCTGAATGTTGAGTTTTAAGCCAATTTTTTCACTCTCTTCTTTCACTTTCACCAAGAGGCTCTTTAGTTCTTTGCTTTCTGCCATAAGGGTGATGTTATCTGCATATCTGAAGTTATTGATATCTCTCCTGGCAATGTTTATTGGAGCTTGTGCTTCATTCAGCCCAGCATTTTGCATGATGTACTCTGCATATAAGTTAAATAAGCAGGGTGACAATAAGCCATACCTTCACAGGATACACTCAAACACTCAAAGGCAGGACTGGCTCAATCTCTGTGAGGTCTCCTGGTGCACACAAAGTTTTGTTTGAGCCCTCCAAGTGTCTCTGCCAGGTATGGGGTTTTATTCTAAGCACAATTTCACCCCTCCTAGCATCTTGCTGGGGCTTCTCCTCTGCCCTTGAATATGGGGTATTTTTTTTTTCTTTTTTTGGTGGACTCCAACGGTCTTCTGTTGATGGTTGCTCAGCAGTGAGTTGTAATTTTGGAGTTCTTATAGAAGTAGATGAACACATGTCTTCCTATTCCATCTTGTAAACACGTAGCTTCAATAGCATTCAAATATGTTTCCTACACAGTTCCATCTCCCATTTATTGTGATATTCACAATAAATATATAATAAATGTTTCAGTAGTAAAGATTCTGCCTGCCAATGCCTGAAAGATTCCATAGACAGAGGAGCCTGGCTGGCTACAGTCCATGAGGTCAAAAATTATTGGACACAATTGAGCAACTAAGTATGCATGCATAGTGTGTGCATGTATACACTTTACAATTATTGTTTCATGCATTTTCTTTTTAAATAATATAGGGAATATAAAGAGGAGTTAAAAAAATAACAACAATACTGGATTTTATATTTATCTATGCAGCTACTTTTTTTTTTTTTTAATATGTTGTCTTATAGAGAGAAACAAAGTAACTTCAGTTAGAGTGGTTTTTTTTTGAATATTTTATTTTATTTTTTTGTATTTATTTATGAAGCTACTTTTTAATCAGGCTTTTTCTTTTATGGTTTTGATTTACTTCATGGTATCCTTTTATTTCAGCCTGAAGGACTCCTTTTAGTGTTTACTGTCGAGCAAGTGTACTAGTACCAAACTCTTTCATCTTTTGTTTTTAATCTAAAGTATCTTAATTGCTTCTTCATTTCTTAAGGACAGTTTTGTCAAATATAAAATTCTTGGTTGACAATTTTTTTCTTTTATGATTTAAAAAATATCATCCACTCTCTTCTGGTTGCCATGTTTATAATAAGAAATCTGCTATTCTATTGAAGATACACTGTACATTTTTTCAAAGATTTTCCCTTTGTCTAACTGCAATGTGTCTTTGTGTGGATTTCTTTGGGTTTATTTTTCTCTGAGAAAGGGAGGAGAAGGGGATGATAGAGGACAAGTTGGTAGGATGGCACCACCAACTCAATGGACATGAGTTTGAGCCAGCTCCAGGCAATTGCGAAGGACAGGGAAGCCTGGTGTGCTATAGTCCATGGGGGTCACAGAATCAGGCACGACTGAGCGACTGAACATTTTTCTCTGATTTTTTTGAACTTCATTATTGTGTAGAGTAATATCCTTTATAAAATTCAGAAAGTTTCAGCTATTGTATATTCATGAATTTTTTTCTACTCCAACGCCTATTTTACACTTGGGATTCCCATTACACATATGTTGTCATGAGAGGCATGTTTGCTCAGTTGCGATCTACCTTTTGCAACCGCATGGACTGCAGCCTACCAGACTACTCCGTCCATGGGATTTTCCAGGTAAGAATATTGGAGTGGATTGCCATTTCCTTCTCCAGGGTTCTCCCTGACCCAAGGATTAAATCTGTGTTTCTTACATCAGCAGACAGGTTCTTTACCAACTGTGTGTCACCTGCAAAACCCCTATGTTGGTATGTTTCATAATAATCCACAATTCTCTTAGTCTCTGTTTAATTTTCCTTATTCTTTATGCTTTCTATTCCTCAGAAGAAATAATTTCAATTACCTATCCTCAAGCTCATTGATCCTGTATTATTCTATTAAATCTATTCTTTTCCTGTTCAAATATGCTATTGAAATGCTCTAATATATTATTTTAGCTATTGTAATTTCAAGGTCATGAATTAGTTTACTCTTTTTATAATTTCTCTTTATTGACCTTCTCAAAAGTTTATAAATCATTCCCCTAATTTACATTACATCTTGCCTATAGTTTTTTTTTTTTTTTCTAAACTTTTTGAACATATTTAGAAGTCAATCTATAGCCTGTAGTTTGTAAATCCAATCAGGGACAGTTTTTGTTAGTTTCCTCTGTAATTTGTTCACATATTGCTTTTTAAACATGTTTTGTAAAATAGTGCTTAAAAAACAATATGTTCAACATTTTAATCTGGTACTCACGGAAAGCAAATGGTTTCTCTTCCTAAGGGTTTTCATTTATTTCTCTAGCTGTTTGTTGAGTGATTCTTAAAAACTATTTTTCTAAATATATAACCTTTGCCATATATAATCTCTGAATTTTCTGCTACTTCAGCTTGTGTTCAGTTAATGGCTTAATAGATATTTCACAGAATGATAAAATGGAGACACAGAGAGAGAGAGGGAGGGAGGGGGGAACTCTCAATCATTGCAGGTTGGCTCTGTACTGTGGGACTCCTTTGATTCTTGGCTGGGCTATTTATAACTCTACCATTGATTTACTTCTTAAGTGCTAGGCACTGAGACTAGCAAACAGGTAAAATCTTAAGATCCCCTCAAGTTTTTTCTGAGTATGTGCATTGCCTCAGGTCTGCACATGATTTTCCAAATTTCCCAGTGTACATGGGCACTTCTGAATTCTCTAATTTTCCAAAGGAACTCTTTCAAGTTTATTTCTTGAGGACAACAAATTTTAGTTGTTCCATTGTTTGATTTAACTGTAACCTTTTGCCCCAAGAAACTGTATGTTTTTATGTTGTTCGTTGACCTTAAACTATTTTTAAGAAACCCCCACAACTTTTCTACACTGAGTGAGTTTTGATTTAGGCCAAAAACAAAGATAAGCAACTTGAATCAGTCTTTCAGGAAGCCCCATATAGAATAAATAATTTTTTGATAATCAATTCTGCTCTGCTCTCTCTGTTTTCAGGAACCAAGGTTCTACATTAGAAACAAAAGGTACTATCTCCAAGCTATTATGATGAAGGGAAGGAAGGTAGGGCAACACCAAGTAAAAGCACTACATTATTTTACTTATAATGTTCCCTTTTTCTTGATTCAGCTATAAACCTTTGACTGTTTTCCAGTGTTCTAACAAAATTGATCTGCATATCTTGATTTTTCTTTTATGTTTCTGGCAAGATGGGTTCTTGGAGTGTTCTACTCCACTATTTTTAATGACATCTTCACTTTATTTTAAATGACAGGCTTGCTAGAAACACATTCTTTTAGTTTTCCTTCATATACCAATTTCTTTATTTCACATTTATCAATAAAGGATATTTTTACTAGATAGACATTTTTAAAAATATTTTCTACTTTTTCTATCTAATTATATATATTTATGTTGTTGTTTAGTTGCTAAGTCATCTCTGACTCTTTGCTACCACAGTGGACTGCAGGACACCAAGCTCCTCTGTCCATTGCATTTCCCAGGCAAGGCTACTGGAGTGAGTTGCCATTTCTTTCTTTATATAATATATATTATATAATAAATATACTGTATATATATATAGATATAGATACACACACACATATATGTCACTTGACAAGTTTTTTCTTTGAGTACTTCTGGCTTTCATGGTTTCAAATGAGAAACTGAATTCACTGTAAATTGGGATTCTCATATAAGAAACGTGTCCTTTCTTTTTTGGGTGTTTTCAGAAACTTTTGTTTTTAGTTTTCAGAAATTTAATTGTGATGTATTTCTGTGTGGATTTCCTTGAGTATAGCATTTGAGGTGTATTCAGTTTATTAAATCTCTAGACTTAAGTCATTTCCAAAATTTGAAAACTTTACAGTCACAAATTCTCTAAACACTTTTTTTGGTTCAACATTCTGTCCTTTCTTTTGGGAATCTGATGATAAAATGGTCAACTTTCTAAAATTATTGTCCCCAAATTCTGTGAGATGTTTTTTATACTTTTTTCAGTCTATGTTCTCTGTTGTTCAGATTTGGTACATTCTATTGATTTGTCCTTAAGTTCACTGACTTCAACCTCTATAATCTATATTCTGCTATTGAGCCCAACCTGTGAGTTTTTATTTCAATTACTTTATTTTCCAGTTATACTATTTATGTTTGGTTATTTTTATTTATTTATATTTATTTTGAGAGATTTTCTGTTTTATTTTGTTTCACTAAAATTCAGAATTATTTGTTGAAGCATTTTTATGAAAGCTGCTTTAAAATATTTGTAAGATAATTCCAACATCTGATTAAAATAAGTATTGACATCTATTGTCTTTTGTCATTCATGTTGTCATTTTCCTGATTCTTGGTATAATGAATGATTTTCAAATGCATCCTTAATACTTTAGCGATTAGGATACTCTGTTTCTTATTTGTCTTGTTTTTATAGCAGGACATCGCCTTGGTGAGGTGTAGCACACTGGCCTGGTGGTTGCACATATTCAGATCCCTCTTAGACCTCACCAACTCTACTTCATCAAAAGTGAAGCACTTACCCATACTGTTGCATTACTGATGGGTAAGATGAAATTTCAGCTCCCCTTGAGTCAGCTTGATACCTTCCTGGTGAGACAGGACCATACCTTATTGCCTTCTAGTTGAAATGTAATACCACTATCAACAAGGAAGGTGGAAGTGAAAAGATTACACAACTTTTTTGTTGTTTCAGATTGAGAGCAGAGCTTTTGTCTCCTTTTTGACCAGATTACGGCAGGAAAAAATGTCAACTAGACCTTCCTTATTCCTCATTTTTCTGCTTCACTGATGTTAGTTGATTGTGGAACCTCAGATATATACTGGATCCCAGTGATACCAAAGGACTAGAATATTGACTATTTCAATTTAAAGAACTTTGTTCTGATCACTGATATCGTGTGTGTGTGTGTGTGTGTGTGTGTGTGTAAGCCTGTCTCTTATACACATCTAGATGTGTATAAGAGACAGNACTGGATCCCAGTGATACCAAAGGACTAGAATATTGACTATTTCAATTTAAAGAACTTTGTTCTGATCACTGATATCGTGTGTGTGTGTGTGTGTGTGTGTGTGTGTAAGCTTAGCTTGCTGCTTGACTTATTGACATCACCATCAAGAATTGATCATCGCACCTTGAATAATTACAATGCCCCATGCTGTCTCTCTCTACTGCACAATGCATTTTATATTATCTTGGGTATGGGTCTGGTGTTATATATGTATATTCATGTGTGCATGTGTGTGAAATGCTTGTTACTCACAATAACATGTATGTTGTGGTAGAGAAATACTTCCATAAAATTATCCTTAATTTGTCCTAATTTTGTCATCTAAATAACCAAAAATATCAACAGCTGAAATTTCAAATTTAGTCAATTACAATATATATCTTAGGAGATCTCCATAATATAAATATGATATACTACTATAACTATATAGATAAGTGAATGAATAAAATGAATTAAAATATTTATTACTTGCATATTATGGAAAATTCTTTAAAAATGTCATGTACTATACAGCCACATGGGGGCAGTGAGAATCACTTCCCATATATTATTATGCACATTATATACTGAACACAAATACTGATAAAATCAAATGTGCATCATGCTGCATGGGCATAGCTGACTGCCTATTTACCATCAGGGATGGTGAACTTTCCTTTTACAGTCAAATTAGTTTCAGGTATTAGATGTTATTAGTATCTCCAATAGTTCTGACTGGTCTAAAATTGGACTGCCTTTGGATGTAAATCTGTATCACTGTTTTGTTTGTGATGTGACATTCCAGTATTAATACAAAATTTTGATAAATTCAAGTGTCATTTGATTACTAAAGACTCTACCATCTACAAGGTCACATTATAGTGTTAATAAATGTAATCATGTAGATGTATAATATGATAATTTTAATTTTGGTCAAAGAGGACAAATGCAGAACATCTGGACTTTTTGTGTTATAATTCCCATCAGTCAATTATAGTACACTGATCTGAAAACAGATGCCACTGAAAGGCAGATTTCTCCAGCACTGAGTATTAATATGTAGGAATTTTACCAATATAGAGTGTCAATCAAAAAGTATATTCTGTATGATATTTGTCACTGTGTTACTACATAACAATTTTTAAGTACAGTTAACTTGATATTGCATTATGTCATATCAGTGACTGATATGCATTATATATATGTATATATATAATCAATTTTCTATCCTAGTAGCTACATTCCCTGGAGAGAAAGAATAGTTATGTTTTCAGTGATTTTTTTTTTTTTTTTTTTTTTGCCAGATGGCAATTAAATGGTCAGAGTTTTTGGTTCTTTATTTCACATTTATCAATAAAGGATATTTTTACTAGATAGACATTTTTAAAAATATTTTCTACTTTTTCTATCTAATTATATATATTTATGTTGTTGTTTAGTTGCTAAGTCATCTCTGACTCTTTGCTACCACAGTGGACTGCAGGACACCAAGCTCCTCTGTCCATTGCATTTCCCAGGCAAGGCTACTGGAGTGAGTTGCCATTTCTTTCTTTATATAATATATATTATATAATAAATATACTGTATATATATATAGATATAGATACACACACACATATATGTCACTTGACAAGTTTTTTCTTTGAGTACTTCTGGCTTTCATGGTTTCAAATGAGAAACTGAATTCACTGTAAATTGGGATTCTCATATAAGAAACGTGTCCTTTCTTTTTTGGGTGTTTTCAGAAACTTTTGTTTTTAGTTTTCAGAAATTTAATTGTGATGTATTTCTGTGTGGATTTCCTTGAGTATAGCATTTGAGGTGTATTCAGTTTATTAAATCTCTAGACTTAAGTCATTTCCAAAATTTGAAAACTTTACAGTCACAAATTCTCTAAACACTTTTTTTGGTTCAACATTCTGTCCTTTCTTTTGGGAATCTGATGATAAAATGGTCAACTTTCTAAAATTATTGTCCCCAAATTCTGTGAGATGTTTTTTATACTTTTTTCAGTCTATGTTCTCTGTTGTTCAGATTTGGTACATTCTATTGATTTGTCCTTAAGTTCACTGACTTCAACCTCTATAATCTATATTCTGCTATTGAGCCCAACCTGTGAGTTTTTATTTCAATTACTTTATTTTCCAGTTATACTATTTATGTTTGGTTATTTTTATTTATTTATATTTATTTTGAGAGATTTTCTGTTTTATTTTGTTTCACTAAAATTCAGAATTATTTGTTGAAGCATTTTTATGAAAGCTGCTTTAAAATATTTGTAAGATAATTCCAACATCTGATTAAAATAAGTATTGACATCTATTGTCTTTTGTCATTCATGTTGTCATTTTCCTGATTCTTGGTATAATGAATGATTTTCAAATGCATCCTTAATACTTTAGCGATTAGGATACTCTGTTTCTTATTTGTCTTGTTTTTATAGCAGGACATCGCCTTGGTGAGGTGTAGCACACTGGCCTGGTGGTTGCACATATTCAGATCCCTCTTAGACCTCACCAACTCTACTTCATCAAAAGTGAAGCACTTACCCATACTGTTGCATTACTGATGGGTAAGATGAAATTTCAGCTCCCCTTGAGTCAGCTTGATACCTTCCTGGTGAGACAGGACCATACCTTATTGCCTTCTAGTTGAAATGTAATACCACTATCAACAAGGAAGGTGGAAGTGAAAAGATTACACAACTTTTTTGTTGTTTCAGATTGAGAGCAGAGCTTTTGTCTCCTTTTTGACCAGATTACGGCAGGAAAAAATGTCAACTAGACCTTCCTTATTCCTCATTTTTCTGCTTCACTGATGTTAGTTGATTGTGGAACCTCAGATATATACTGGATCCCAGTGATACCAAAGGACTAGAATATTGACTATTTCAATTTAAAGAACTTTGTTCTGATCACTGATATCGTGTGTGTGTGTGTGTGTGTGTGTGTGTGTAAGCTTAGCTTGCTGCTTGACTTATTGACATCACCATCAAGAATTGATCATCGCACCTTGAATAATTACAATGCCCCATGCTGTCTCTCTCTACTGCACAATGCATTTTATATTATCTTGGGTATGGGTCTGGTGTTATATATGTATATTCATGTGTGCATGTGTGTGAAATGCTTGTTACTCACAATAACATGTATGTTGTGGTAGAGAAATACTTCCATAAAATTATCCTTAATTTGTCCTAATTTTGTCATCTAAATAACCAAAAATATCAACAGCTGAAATTTCAAATTTAGTCAATTACAATATATATCTTAGGAGATCTCCATAATATAAATATGATATACTACTATAACTATATAGATAAGTGAATGAATAAAATGAATTAAAATATTTATTACTTGCATATTATGGAAAATTCTTTAAAAATGTCATGTACTATACAGCCACATGGGGGCAGTGAGAATCACTTCCCATATATTATTATGCACATTATATACTGAACACAAATACTGATAAAATCAAATGTGCATCATGCTGCATGGGCATAGCTGACTGCCTATTTACCATCAGGGATGGTGAACTTTCCTTTTACAGTCAAATTAGTTTCAGGTATTAGATGTTATTAGTATCTCCAATAGTTCTGACTGGTCTAAAATTGGACTGCCTTTGGATGTAAATCTGTATCACTGTTTTGTTTGTGATGTGACATTCCAGTATTAATACAAAATTTTGATAAATTCAAGTGTCATTTGATTACTAAAGACTCTACCATCTACAAGGTCACATTATAGTGTTAATAAATGTAATCATGTAGATGTATAATATGATAATTTTAATTTTGGTCAAAGAGGACAAATGCAGAACATCTGGACTTTTTGTGTTATAATTCCCATCAGTCAATTATAGTACACTGATCTGAAAACAGATGCCACTGAAAGGCAGATTTCTCCAGCACTGAGTATTAATATGTAGGAATTTTACCAATATAGAGTGTCAATCAAAAAGTATATTCTGTATGATATTTGTCACTGTGTTACTACATAACAATTTTTAAGTACAGTTAACTTGATATTGCATTATGTCAT
Source organism: Oreotragus oreotragus (assembly GCA_006410675.1). NCBI lineage: Eukaryota > Metazoa > Chordata > Mammalia > Artiodactyla > Bovidae > Oreotragus > Oreotragus oreotragus. The sequence continues at coordinate 250,665 of SJYX01004586.1, read as the reverse complement.
ATCAGTGACTGATATGCATTATATATATGTATATATATAATCAATTTTCTATCCTAGTAGCTACATTCCCTGGAGAGAAAGAATAGTTATGTTTTCAGTGATTTTTTTTTTTTTTTTTTTTTTGCCAGATGGCAATTAAATGGTCAGAGTTTTTGGATGACTACAGAAACATCTGTTCTCATTATCGTCCTGCTTTCAGCAATTCAGCTTGTTAGTAGATGCAGAAAAGTCCCATGTCTATGAGTTGCCTTCCATAATTGAGACTGTTAGAGTTACATTTTGTAAGAATAATGTAAGAGAATTGGTAGCACCCATATTAGAAATGTATAGATTCATTAGATACAATTTTCAAACCACAATACAAATGCTCATTGAATTAATATCTTATGCAAAATGACAATTGATCATTTTACAGTCTATAGAATGTGAATGCTAAAGTATATGATACTCATTGTAAGCAAATTATATACTGCAACAGAGACAAAAAAGCAGAGTTGTACTGCTGCTGCCATTTACCAAGTTCAATGTAATAAACATTGTGAATAATAATAAGCATGGTAAATAACACAATGGTGAGTTCCATGGATTTTTCTCATCATTTTCTACATGTTTTGATAAAGCATCACAGACTATATCATGTACATGAAAACAATAACAATTTTAGATAGGAATAAGATAATATCTTCCTAAACCTAAGGTAGCTAAAGGTTGTTTTTCAAATAAAACATTAAGAGGATTAATCTCAAAGTAAAAATGAAATTTCTAATTATCAAAAATAGTGCTGAGAGTGAAGAGGATAGGTATACACTTTGAAAATATATCTATAGAGCATAAGAAGGATAAATGACTTGTACCCAGAATATATGTAAAATCACTTTTTAATATAAAGAAGTGCATAGAAACTTGGTTAAAATTTTGAATGAGTATGCCACAAAAGAGCATATTGACTAAATAAATATATATATGTTATTAAATATCATAGTAATTAGAGAAATGAAATTAAAATTAATACATTATATATCTACCAGAATGACAGGCTCACAACCAGTAGTTTGAAAGTAATTTTACTATATTTAACTAAAGATCTGAACAACAACAAATTATTTATATCTGAATGCAAAATATTAATTTTCTATAAAGCTATGTGATGTTCCTCTTAAGTTGAATTCCTGAAACAAAGTTATTATTAAATGGGTTCTGATAAAACAGCTGTTATTAGAGTAAAAATTACAGCTTTACTTTGGATGCAATGCATGGCAGAAGTCAACTTTAAAATCATAAATATTTTCTTTCCTAAAGCAATTGCAACTGAATATCTGTAGCCTTCAATTAGTAATATAATTTCAAAATAGAAAATCAGTCAATTGTACTGCACTAAAATATCATTTGCCTACAAGCTCTCCCTGAAAGCTTTTTTTTTTAATGAAGAATGCCATATATAATCAAATTTCACAGTCAGGGGAAAAAAGTATTTTAAATGCTTTTGTTAGTATGCTAACTATACATTTTCAAAAAGAATACAAGATGAAGCTTTGTAGTAACATTTCTGTTTTCCCCCACTCAGAACAGCACTGTGAAATTATAGTTAATGATTCATTTTAAATCCCTCAAATTATAGAGTGAATGAAATGAGTTAATGTGTTCTATTACTTTTTTTAACATTTCTTAAGTATTTTTCAAAGTTTTTTAAAGAGAAAATATGCTTCAGTCATATCAAAACTTATGCTCAACTTTTCCAGGCAAGGGAGACAGTTTTTTTTTAAATTTTATTTCTTTTACAGAAGATTTGAAAGCATAGATAAAACATATCTATAAACATATCACTTGTTTTACTTTATTTGAATAAAGTTTATGTCAAAGAAATAAATCAAAATATCACATTTTGGAAATAAAAATGTTTTATAATAGGAAGTGATGTTGAATTTTATATGATTCTTTCAATCTTCACTCCACTTAATTAGGACTTTCTTGGTGGCTCAGACAGAAAAGCATCTGTCTACAATGTGGGAGATCCAGGTTCGATCCCTGGGTTGGGAAGATCCCCTGGAGAAGGAAATACTAGGTTTTTCATAAGACAATGCTTCTCTAGTTTCATAGTAATTTCTATTTCAGATGAGTAGGTCTTTTGGTACTTGCCTAACACTGCAATTTGACAGAATTATGCATTCATAGGCATCAATTCACATTTGAAAGAAATACTTAAGAGAATAGGAGCTCACTCATGGTTCTTAGGAGCTTCCCTCATGACTCAGACAGTAGAGAATCTGTCTGTAATGCAGGACACACGAGTTCAGACCCTGGGTTGGGAAAATCCCCTGGAAAAAGGCATGGCAACCCACTCCAATAGTCTTGCCTGGAGAATTCCATGGACAGAGGACCCTAGTAGGCTACAGTGCATAGGGTCACAAAGAGTCAGACAGAACTGAGTGACTAACATTTTCACTTTTCATGGTCCTTAGACAGTAGGAAGCTTCTGGTGGAAGCTTCTTCCTGGAAATTTAACGGCAATTGCTTGGGAATGTGACTTCGTCTACAAGATATGAAGGTGGAAGAACTGATTAATAAAAGGAAACACTGAATATTGTCACCATGTCATATATAATAGCCACACAATAAGCAAATTTAAAAAACTATTTAGGGTCATAAAGCATATACCTGTGGTTTCCCTTCTTTATTTAATAAATGCTCACTGTCAGTAAATTTGGTGAGGTGATGGATATGTTAATTAACTTGACTGATAATTATTTCACAGTGTGTGTGTATGTGTATATATATATATATATATATATATATATAAAATCATCACACTGTGCATCTTAAATCACATTGTACAACCTAAATACCAACAAGTTTTATTTATCAAGAATAACTCAATAAAGCTAGACAAATGAAAAATAAGAGAATAAATAAAACAAACACAGCTGATTCTTATAAAAAATAAGTATGTATTTAAAAAATGCTTTCAATCTGCCTTTGCCAAAAACTAGCAAGGTATGTATCTGGAGTAATTTTTAAAAATGAAATACTTTTTGAAGTCTGGAAATAGAATTTTCAATATTGATTTAATGGAATTTTCCCCCTTTTTTTTCTGTAAATTAAAACTTGTGAAATATCTCTTATTTGAACAAAGCAGAAAACTTTTCTGAACGGTTTAAAAAAGAGATTGATATGTAGAATATTTGGGGGTTATTATTAAGACAGTAAACTAAAGAAATTTAAGTATTCTCTTGCCATGAACACCTGGAAATCATACATAAATCCTAACAAACATATTTTAAATTCAAATCTGATCTCACATTAAAGAAAAATAAATTTCCAGTATCCAGTTATAAGGTGGAAGACTAGAATCTAGTGATGAAAGTAACTGACCTGAGGCTGCTACTGTGTGAGATCTCAGAAGATAGCAGTACACAGGATGAGAGGGTTCCATCCACATAAATACAGGACATTAGGCCTTGTGCCCATGTAGGACAGAGGGTAGAAAATAAGATAGCTAAAGATAAACCAGATATCCCAAGAAGAGTAGGTAGATAGAGAAATGTGGAAACGATTACAAGCTTCTCTATATCTGCATGAGCTATAGGTGAAAATAAATAAAATAAATAGGATTCTCAGTTCATACCAGACATGCCCTGGACATTAAAGTTGGTCACTGAGGTTTGAATTCTTAATATGTCTGATGAATGTAAACCAAAACCTATTGTGGAGATACACTTCAACTCAGAGATAAAATTTACCAGAATAGAAGATTAACGTTTTTCAATGCAAAGAAGCATAAAATTTCAAGTAAGATAAGTGAATAAAAATTCACAGCTGAACATATCGAAATTCCTTAACATTTATTTCTGCTTTATTAACTATGCCAAAGCCTTTGACTGTGTAGGTCACAATAAACTGTGGAAAGTTCTGAAAGAAATGGGACTACCAGACCTGTCTCTTGAGAAATCTCTATGCAGGTCAGGAAGCAACAGTTAGAACTGGACATGAAACAACAGACTGGTTCCAAATAGGAAAAAGAGTACTTCAAGGCTGTATATTGTCACCCTGCTTATTTAACTTATATGCAGAGTACATCATGAGAAATGCTGGGCTGGAAGAAGCACAAGCTGGAATCAAGGTTTTTGGGAGAAATATCAATAACCTCAAATATGTAGATAACATCACATTTATGCCAGAAAGTAAAGAGGAACTAAAGAGCTTCTTGATGAAAGTGAAGGGGAGAGTGAAAAAGTTGGCTTAAAGCTCAACATTCAGAAAACTAAGATCATGGCATCCAGTCCCATAACTTCATGGCTAGTAGATGGGGAAATAGTGGAAACAATGGCTGACTTTATTTTGGAGGGCCCCAAAATCAGTGCAGCCATGAAATTAAAAGACTCTTACTCCTTGGAAGGAAAGTTATGACCAACCTAGATAGCATATTAGAAAGCAGAGATATTCCTTTACCAACAAAAGTCCATTTAGTCAAGGCTATGATTTTTCCAGTAGTCATGTATGGATATGAGAGTTGGACTATAAAGAAAGCTGAGCACCAAAGAACTGATGCTTTTGAACTGTGGTGTTAGAGAAGACTCTTGAGAATCCGTTGCACTGCAAAGAGATCCAACCAGTTCTTTCTAAAGGAGATCAGTCCTGGGTGTTCATTGGAAGGACTGATTTGAAGCTGAAACTTCAATACTTTGGTCACCTGATGCGAAGAGCTGACTCATTGGAAAAGACCCTGATGCTGGGAAAGATTGAGGGCAGGAGAAGAGGGGACAACACAGCATGAGATGATTGGATGGCATTATAGACTCAACGGACATGAATTTCAGTATACTCTGGGAATTAGTGATGGACAGGGAGGCCTGGCGTGCTGAGGTCCATGTGGTCACAAAGAGTCAGACATGACTGAGCAACTGAACTGAACACAATTAAAAAATAATCATAGAATAGGCAAGAGACAGAAAACCAGATAAAACACAGGCAAAAATTTTATATAGAGAATAATTTTTGAGCATTATGAAGCCAAATATCTTTAAAATACTAAGATATTCATCAAATCAAAAGATCAAAGATCAAAATAAAGATAAAAAATCTACAAAAATAAATCCAAAACAATTAAGAAAATGGCAATAGGAACAGACATATAAATATAAACAATTACCTTAAATGTAAGCAGAGTAAGTCCTCCAACAAAAAGATACACACTGGATAACTGGATTTAAAAAAAAAAAAACAAGCCTGTATATAGGCTACCTATAAGAGTCTCACTTAAGATCTAGTGAGGTGTACATACTGAAAGTGAGAAAATGGAAAAATATATTCTACATAAAAGGAAATTAAAAGAAAGCAAGGGTTGTAGCACTTATATCAGACAACAGAGGCTTTTAAATCCATACAGTTACAAGAAACAAATAGGACACTATATAATGATCAAAGAATTAATCCAAGAAGATACAACAATTGTAATTATATATGCACCCAACAGAGGAGCACCTCAGTATATGAGGTAAATGCTAACAAATATAAAAGGAGAAAATAACAGCAACAAAATAATAGTGGGGGACTTTAACACCCCACTTTCATCAATGGATAGGCTATCCAGAAATAAAGTCAATAAGAACAGATGCCTTAAATGACACATCGGACCAGATGAACTTAATTGACATTTATAAAGCATTCCACCCCAAAGCAACAGAAAACATATTCTTTTCAAGTGAACGTGGAATGTTCCCCAGGAGAAATCACATGTGAGGCCACAAGGCAAGCCTCCATATATTTAAGAAGTTTGAATCATATCAAGTGTCTTTTCTGATCACAAACTATGAGGTGAGAAATCAATTATAAGAAAAAAAAAAAGAACTGCAAAAATCATAAATATGAGGAGGTTAAAAAACATGTTACTAAACAGCCAATGGATGACTGAAGAAATCATAGAGGAAATTAAAAAATACTAGAGACAAATTAGGACATAAACATAATGATTCAAAATCCATGAGATACAACAAAAGCAACTCTAAGAGGGCATTTTAGAGAAACAGAAGCTTATCTCAGGAAGCAAGAAAAATCTTGCAAAATAAACCACCTAATCTTATACCTAAAGCAATAAGGAAGAGCAAAAAACCCCTCAAAGTTAATAGAAGGAAAGAAATCATAAAGACCAGAGCAAACAAAGATGAAATAGAGAATTAAAAAAAATTATAACAGAGATCAATGAAACTAAAAGCTGGTTCTTTGAAAAGATAAGCAAAATTGATAAACCTTTAGCCAGACGCATCACAAAAGAAAGGGACTGATTTCAGATCAATAAAATCAGAAATGATAAAGCTACAACTTACATCACAGAAATACAAAAACTCATAGAAGACTACTGTGCGTGCTGTTACTTCAGTCCTGTCTGTCTCTTTGTGACCCTATAGAACGTAGCCTAACAAGCTCCTTTGTCCATAGGATTCTCCAGGAAATAATACTGCAGTGGGCTGCCATTTCCTACTCCAGGAGATCTTCCCAGCCCAGGAATTGAACCTACATCTCTTCAGTTCAGTTGCTCAGTCGTGTCCGACTCTTTGCGACCCCATGAATCACAGAACGCCAGGCCTTCCTGTTCGTCACCAAGTCCCTAGTTCACTCAAACTCATATTCATCGAGTCGGTGATGCCATCCAGCCATCTCATCCTCTCTTGTCCCCTTTTACTCCTGCCCCCAATCCCTCCCAGCATTAGAGTCTTCCAGTGAGTCAACTCTTGGCATGAGGTGGCCAACGTACTGGAGTTTCAGCTTTAGTATCATTCCTTCCAAAGAACACCCAGGACTGATCTTCAGAATGGACTGGTTGGATCTCCTTGCAGTCCAAGGGACTCTCAAGAGTCTTCTCCAACACAACAGTTGAAAAGCATCAATTATTCGGTGCTCAGCTTTCTTCACCATCCAACTCTGGCATCTATACATGACCACTGGAAAAACCATAGCCTTCTCTAGATGGACCTTTGTTGGCAAAGTAATGTCTCTGCTCTTGAATATACTATCTAGGTTGGTCATAACTTTCCTTCCAAGGAGTAAGTGTCTTTTAATTTCATGGCTGCAGTCACCATCTGCAGTGATTTTGAAGTCCCCCAAAATAAAGTCTGACACTGTTTCCACTGTTTCCCCATCTATTTCCCATGAAGTGATGGGACCAGATGCCATGATCTTCGTTTTCTGAATGTTGAGCTTTAAGCCAGCTTTTTCACTCTCCTCTTTCACTTTCATCAAGAGGCTTTTTAGTTCTTCTTCACTTTCTGCCATAAGGGTGGTGTCATCTGCGTATCTGAGGTTATTGATATTTCTCCTGGCAATCTTGATTCCAGCTTGTGTTTCTTCCAGTCCAGCGTTTCTCATGATGTACTCTGCATAGAAGTTAAATAAGCAGGGTGACAATATACAGTCTTGTCGTACTCCTTTTCCTATTTGGAACCAGTCTGTTGTTCCATGTCCAGTTCTAACTGTTGCTTCCTGACCTGCATACAGATTTCTCAAGAGGCAGGTTAGGTGGTCTGGTATTCCCATTCTTTCAAAGTAACAATCTCCCAAGCCTAAATCAGGAAGAAATAGAAAAAATGTAGGGACCAATTATAAGTACTGAAATTTTGAATTTGTTATTAAATAACTCATAAGAAGCAAATGTGCAAGATCAACTGGCTTAACACATGAAATCTACCAAACATTGAGAGAATAGTTAACAACTATCCTTCTCAAACTATTCCAAAAAATTGCAGAGGAAAACATTTCTGAACTCATTCTATGAAGCTACCATCACTCGGATACCAAAACAGGACAAATATATCACATAATAACAGAAAATTAGAGGACAATTTTACTGATGAACATAGATGCAAAAATCCTCAACAAACTACTAGCAAACCAACTTCAATAATACAGTAAAAGGACCACATGCCATGATCTGGGAAGTTTACCCCAGGGATGCAAGGAGTTTTTAATATCTGGAAGTCCATCAATGAGATACACTATACTAACAAACTGAAGAATACAAACCACATGATCATCTCAGTAGATGCAGAAGTTTTTGACAAAATTCGTTACCCGTTCATAATATAAACTCTCCAGAAATTGGGCATAGAGAGAACCTTCTTCAATGTGAATGTTAGTTGTTCAGTCATGTCCTACTCTTTGCGACCCCATGGACTGTAGCCCACTAGGCTCCTCTTTCGATGAACGCCGTATTTGACAAACTCACACCAAACATCATTCTCAGTGGTGAAAAATGACAGCGTTTCTGCTAAGATCAGGAAGAAGATAAGGATGCCTATTATTGCCACTTTTATTCTACATAGTTTTGAAAATCTTAGACACAAATCAGCAGGCTTCCCAGGTGGCACAGTGGTAAAGAATCGGCCAGCCAATGTAGGAGACATGAGTTTGATCTCTGAGTTGGGAAGATCCCCTGGAGAAAGAAACAGCAAGCCACTCCAGTATTGTTGCCTGAAGATTCCCATGGACAGCGGAGCCTGCCAGGCTTACATAGTTCATAGGGTCACAAAGAGTCCGATGTGCCTGAGCACACGCACACAAAAAATCAGAGAAGAAAAAGAAATAAAAGGAATCCAAATTGGAAAATAAGATATAAATGTAAAACTGTCACTGTTTGCAGATAACAAATGATAATATACAGAGGGAATCCTAAAGATGCTGCCAAAAACTACTAGAACTCATAAATGAATTTAATAAACTTGTGGGGTATGAAATGAACATACATAAATCTGTTGCATTCCTATACACTGAAAACAAAATGACAAAAAGAGATATTAAGAAAACAATTCTATTTACCATAATATAAAAAAGAATAAAATACCTCAGATTAAACCTACCTACCAGTTTCCTACCAGTTAGAACTAGACATAGAACAACAGACTGGTTCCAAATCAGGAAAGGAGTACGTGAAGGCTGTATATTGTCACCCTGTTTATTTAACTTATATGCAGAATACATCATGAGAAATGCTGGGCTGGATGAGGCACAAGCTGGAATCAAGATTGCCGGGAGAAATATCAATAACCTCAGATATGATGACATCACCCTTATGGCAGAAAGTGAAGAACTAAAGAGCCTCTTGATGAAAGTGAAAGAGGAGAGTGAAGAAGTTGGCTTAAAACTCACCATTCAGAAAACTAAGATCATGGCATCTGGTCCCACCACTTCATGGCAAATAGATGGGGAAACTGTGGAAATAGTTACAGACTTTATTTTATTAGGCTCCTAAATCACTGTGATGGTGACTGCAGCCATGAAGTTAAAAGATGCTTGTTCCTTGGAAGAAAAACTGTGACCAAACTAGACAGCATATTAAAAAGCATAGACATTACCCTGCTAACAAAGGTCCATCTAGTCAAAGCTATGGTTTTTCCTGTAGTCATGTATGGATGTGAGAGTTGGACTATAAAGAAAGCTGAGCACCAAAGAATTTATGCTTTGGAACTGTGGTGTTGGAGAAGACTTTTGAGAGTCCCTTGGGCTACAGGGAGATCCAGCCAGTCCATTCTAAAGGAAATCAGTCCTGAGTGGAAGGACTGATGCTGAAGCTGAAATTCCAATACTTTGGCCACCTGATGCGAAGAACTGACTCATTGGAAAAGACCCTGGTGATGGGAAAGATTGAAGGCAGAAGGAGAAAGGGATGACAGAGGATGAGATAATTGGATAGCATCACCAACTCTATGATCATGACTTTGGGTAAACTCCAGGAGTTGGTGATGGACAGGGAAGCCTAGCATACTGCAGTCCATGGGATCACAAGGAGTTGCACACGGCTGAGAGACTGAATGAGCTGAACTGGAACCTACATAAGGGGGAGAAAATGTATCCCTGGTTGCTCAGCAGTAAAGAATCCACCTGCAATGTAGGTGTCTCAGGAGTTACAGGTTCAGTTCATGGGTCAGGAAGATCCCCTGGAAGAGGGCATGGCAACCCACTCTAGTATTCTTGTCTGGAGAATCCCATGGACAGGAGAGCCTCACTGGCTACAGACCACAGGGTTGCAGAGTTGGATACCACTGAGCAACTGAGCAGGCAAGAGCTGAGAAAACAAAAAATAAAAATAAGAGAAATATAAGTAAAGGAATGAAACTTTTGCCTGAATTATTTCCTTGCTTTCAAGGAAGAAAAAAACTGTAACCAAATTTGTGTTCTATTTAATTGAAATATCTTAATGTCTTTATGATTTTGTCTCACTTAAATATAGAACAATTGTACTTTGACATATAAACATTATCCCTTTATACACTAAAAGATCACTTATCAATAAGTATAATTGCTTTCATATGTTGCTCATTTATTTAAAAGAAGTGTCAGATTATGTCTCAGTCTATAAAGGTAGTAAAAAATACACTCTTCAGAAATGATTGCGTACCAGGTTTTATACTTATGATGTGCTGACATGCTTTGTTCATGTAAAATAGAACTAGTTTCTATTTCATTTCTTAACATCAGCAGGTGACAGTAATGTAAGCAAAATTTTAAGAAAATGCACTTTCTTACTTCTTTTCTTATAGGAGCCACAGTGATTACATATCATAATGAAAAATGATATTTGTGGTATAAAATGTTACTCAACATTTAGCTGTAAATCACACAAGAGTTGGTGGGTCAACCCAGAGCCCAGAACTCATTTTCCTTTCTCCTGAGCACTGCAAGGATAAAAATATTAACTGTCACACAAATAACAATGACAGAAGAAACTCTGATGTTATTTTTTGGTGATTAAAATTTCCCTTCTTAATAATCAATAGCCAGAAAAAGATAACCAAAAGTAATGTATGTAAAAGTCCTTCTAATGCTCCATGAAACAACAGAGAATAATTTAGATTCTTAAAGCCAATAGAAAAGAGTTCTTTATTTAGAATAGAAATATAGTCAAAGTTTCAGTTCAGTTCAGTCTCTCAGTCATGTCCAACTCTTTGTGACCCCATGAATCACAGCACGCTAGGACTCCCTGTCCATCACCAACTCCCAGAGTTTACCCAAACTCATGTCCATCGAGTAGGTGATGTTATCCAGCCATCTCATTCTCTGTCCTCCCCTTCTCCTCCTGCACCCAATCCCTCCCAGCATCAGGGTCTTTTCCAATGAGTCAACCCTTCGCATGAGGTGGCCAAGGTACTAGAGTTTCAGCTTCAGCATCAGTCCTTTCAATGAACACCCAGGACTGATCTCCTTTAGGATGGACTGGTTGGACCTCCTTGCAATTCAAGGGACTCTCAAGAGTCTTCTCCAGCACCATACTTCAAAAGCATCAGTTCTTCGGTGTTCAGCTTTCTTCACAGTCCAACTCTCACATCCATACATGACCACTGGAAAAACCATAGCCTTGACTAGACAGACCTTTGGTTTAGGCATGGTTAATGTCCTTTACTTAAATACATATGTAAAAGAATCATTCCGTTTGTACCAAAATTTTCACCTCTGTAATTCTAGTATTTAGCCTTCTTCCAGCTATTACCTCTGTTAAACTGACACTGATACTTGGAATGAGCAAGTTATATTAATACAGAAATAATACTTTATTAAATTTTGATGCATTATTTTTTATTACAATTAAAGAATATTTTTCTCTTTTTCATTTGGGGCAATGATCTTACTATGTCCCAATCCCTTTCCTAAGTCACAATATACCTACACAAATTAATAATATAAGCCAACAGTATGCTTCTTGCCCCACACTTCCTTTATGATTTCTTTCTCTGCTAGCCAAGATATAAGAATAGAAAAAGATAAACATGGATAGCTTTCAGTAATGGAAAAGACATTTTAACTACAAGTGGAAATTAATCTATTGAAATAAATTATTTACAGTAGCCTAATTTTTCCAATTCACAGATATCATAACCTCCTTTGAGATAGAGAAATTTATGTGAGTGATCTACCCATACACTCACTTGTTTCCCATAAGCTTACTTTTCTCAAAGATACTTATGTATGTATACAGTTCTAATAACATTTATTATGGTCCAAGTTTCAGAGAATTACTGTAAGCTAATAGTACAGTCTAAGCTATTACATTAAAATTTTAATTGTACAATTTGATACTGTTAATTTGTCAAAATGTATGTTGAAACATAATTGTCCAAAATATTACTTTTAATGTTTCATTATTTTGTGTACCATTTATTTTTGCACATACGCTAAATAGATATATAGTCAGAGTATGTACAATTACGTACCCTGCTTTGGCACTCAGTTCAGTTTAGTTCAGTTCAGTTGCTGAGTCGTATCTGTCTCTTTGTGGCCCCATGAATCACAGAATGCCAGGCCTCCCTGTCCATCACCAACTCCCAGATTTCACTCAGACTCATGTCCATCGAGTCCGTGATGCTATCCAGCCATCTCATCCTCGGTCGTCCCCTTCTTCTGCCCCCAATCCCTCCCAGCATCAGAGTCTTTTCCAATGAGTCAACTCTTCTCATGAGGTGGCCATAGTACTGGAGTTTCAGCTTTAGCATCAGTCCTTCTAAAGAAATCCCAGGACTGATCTCCTTCGGAATGGGCTGGTTGGATCTCCTTGAAGTCCAAGGGACTCTCAAGAGTCTTCTCCAACACCACAGTTCAAAAGCATCCATTCTTCAGCACTCAGCTTTCTTCACAGTCCAA
>SJYX01004586.1:218940-234961 GCA_006410675.1 Oreotragus oreotragus | reverse complement strand
GATGTTGGCAATTTGATCTCTTGTTCCCCTGTCTGTTCTAAAACCAGCTTGAACATCAGGGAGTTCACGGTTCACATATTGCTGAAGCCTGGCTTGGAGAATTTTGAGCATTACTTTACTAGCATGTGAGATGAGTGCAAATGTGTGGTAGTTTAAGCATTCTTTTGCATTGCCTTTCTTTGGAATTGGAATGAAAACTTTTGATGTTTTCCTGTCCTGTGGCCACTGATGAGTTCTCCAAATTTGCTGGCATATTGAGTGCAGCACTTTCACAGCATCATCTTTCAGGATTTGAAACAGCTCAACGGGAATTCCATCACCTCCACTAGCTTTGTTCTTAGTGATGCTTTCTAAGGCCCACTTGACTTCACATTCCAAGATGTCTGGCTCTAGATTAGTGATTACATCCTCATGATTATCTGGGTCGTGAAGATCTTTTTTGTACAGTTCTTCCGTGTATTCCTTCCACCTCTTCTCAATATCTTCTGCTTCTGTTAGGTCCATACCATTTCTGTCCTTTATCGAGCCCATCTTTGCATGAAATGTTCCCTTGGTATCTCTAATTTTCTTGAAGAGATCTCTAGTCTTTCCCATTTTTGACACTGCCACGTAATATGAATGATTATTTTAATGATTCTTTAGTGGTCCACTGATTTTTGACATAACTGTTATTGTCTCCTGGTGGCCCCAACTATGCTATAATTTATACTTGATGATTTCACACCACATTATAGTACCTTTGTGTTCACAGATTAAATATCATCATAGTTCCCCATTTGTTGTTGTTTGATCACTAGATCAAGTCTGACTTTTTGCAATACCACAGGCGCAGCATGCCAGGCCTCCTTGTCCCTCACTATCTTCCAGAGTTTGCCCAAACCCATGTCAATTGAGTTGGTGATGCCAACCGACTATCTTGTCCTCTGTCACACACTTCTCCTTCTGCCTTCAATCTTTCCCAGCATCGGGGTCTTTTCCAATGAGTCAGCTCTTCACATCAGGTAGCTCAAGTATCTGAGCTTCACCTTCACCATCAGTCCTTCTAATGAGTAGTTAGCATTGTTTTCCTTTAGGATTGACTGGATTGATCTCCATGCTGTCCAAGGGACTCTCAAGAGTCTTCTCCAGCACTGCAATTCAAAAGCATCAATTTTTTGGCACTCAGCCAACTTTATGGTCCAACTGTCACATCCATACATGACTACTGAAAAATCTGTAGTTTTGACTATATGGACCTTATTAGTAAAGTGATGTTTTGGCTTTTTAAACACTGCCTAGATATGTCATAGCTTTCAAGGAGCAAGCATCTTTTAATTTCATGTCTGTAATCACCATCGGCAGTTATTTTGGAGCCCAAGGCGGGGGAAAAATTGTCACTGTTTCCATTTTTTTCCCCATCTATTTGCCATGAAGGGATGGGACCAGATGCCATGATCTTTGTTTTTTGAATATTGAGTTTGAAGCCAGCTTTTTCACTCTCCTCTTTTACCTTCATTAAGAGGCTCTTTAGATCCTCTTTGCTTTTTTCCATTATAGTGGTATCATCTGTATATCTGAGGTTGTTGATGTTACTCTACACCATCTTGATTCCAGCCTTTGATAGTCCCCCAAGACTTCAGGTTATTTGGACAATGCATTCATTCTGATTCTGCTCTCTTCAATTTGTCAGTCTACACTCAACCGCTTACAATGATTCCTTTCTATGCCTTATCACCAGAAAAACTCTGGAGAAATGCCTAGGTTCTTTCTTTCTAAAAAGTCAATGACTTGCCACAGGGTTGCAGATAGTAAGAAAGAACAAAGTCCTTCTCTCTCTTCTATATGTAAAAAAAATCCTGGAGCTTTTTGTGTATCCAGCTTGGGCTACCCTACCCACGGGATTTTCCTGGCAAGAATATTGGAATGGGTTGCCATGCATCCCTCCAGGGAATCTTCCAGATCCAGGGATCAAATCTGTGACTCCTGTATCTTCTGTGCTGCAGGCATGCTCTTTACCTAATGAGCCATTGGGAAGCCCAGGTGCTTTTTGTTACTTTCTAGATTTTGACCTGAGCAGGATAAGAGTGCAGTTAACTGAGAGGAACTTTATAACAAGGATGGATAGATATACAACTGTTGACTTGTAGAAACTAAAAAAAAAAAAAAAAAAAATCATTTAGATTCATTTACAGGGACTTTTCATGTCTTAGCCAAGTTGTATTGCAATTTTAACCTCATAAAAGTCTGTGACATCTATGACCTGTGGCAATTGTGTCACTGCAGCAACCATAAGCAAAGATACATGACCTTTCAGCCCCTTCATAAAGCTGTATTGAGAAATGAAAGCATTCACTTAAATTTGATACACAGATATAAAGTTGAGCTGTCTAATAAACCAATAACATCAGTATTTACCATAAATTTCTTCATCATTAGAAGATTAAACTTGTTACAGATATTTCATTAAGGGATAGAGTCCACAATACATTAGTCCTGTTGTTTTATTTCTTAATCTTGCTTTCAAAGTAGTGCTGTTTTTTTTTTCCAAAAAGTAATTTAGACTTTAACCATAAGGCCAAAGAGATCAAGCAATATTTCCTTTTTTTTTTCTTCTGAGTTTCAGAAAGTTCATTGACATTTATACATTTTAAAATAGTACTCACCTTGCAATATCATTTAATAACAGTAAATCAAAGTGCAGTTAGAAAGAGTGGGTTTATTTATAAGCTAGTGGTAGTAAACATATGTCCTTGAGAACATATTTTCAAAGGCCACCAATTACCACTTTCAAAATTGCCTCATACTATAATAATATGCCAAAACTTAATGTTGTTATTAAGATATTTCTAGAAAAGTAAATAGAAGTGAAAGTGTGGAAATGTCAGTCACATAGTCATGTCCAACTCTTTGTGACCCCATGGACTGAAGCCCACCAGGCTCCTCTGTCCATGGGATTCTCCAGGCAAGAATATTGGCATGGGCTAACTTCCCTTCTCCAAAATAGAAGTGGACTGGAAATATTTTTAATTACATTTTTAAAATATTCACTGTGTTACTTATATTCTAAAACAGAAATAATCCTAGGGGAAGATTTAGAAACACAACATTTTATAATTGCCAATCTCTTTTGGAATTGACACAAAATCAACAATATAAGACATGTAAGCAAGTCATTCATTGATTTAACAAATACTTATTGAATGATATTGTGCAACAGGTTCTGTTCTAGGTGTTATAAAACAATAACAAACATGATAGACAGGGCTCTTTCCTCATTTGTTTAAAGTAGACAATAAAGAAACTTATAGATAAAGTTGATCAGATTATAAACTTCCAATTTATAGCTAATGTAAAGTAAGTCCCTACAATGTTCAGGTGAATGTCATAGGGACTTTTAAGCAAGCATATGTATAATAATGATGTAAAGTATGATTACTCTAATTGCACAGATGAAAAAACAGAAGTATAGATATATTAAAAATATCAAGATGCTAACAAGCAATTGAGGCCTTTTTAAAACCTTCTCTTGTTTCTCCAAAGCCCATAGGTGCTCTTTCTCTTA
Organism: Oreotragus oreotragus; assembly: GCA_006410675.1. Lineage (NCBI taxonomy): Eukaryota > Metazoa > Chordata > Mammalia > Artiodactyla > Bovidae > Oreotragus > Oreotragus oreotragus. Next base: position 231,420 of record SJYX01004586.1, on the reverse strand, counting down.
ATGTTGTTCATGGCTTCACTCCCCAAAATAACTTTCTTTAAAGAAGATTAGCTGCCAATTAGATGGGACAGCTAGTTCTATACCTGTTAATGGACTGATGCCTTTAAAAGTGGCCTATAAAAAAATTAAAATTGTTGGCATTTGTAGCAGCTGTAAGAAGTTTTGTTGAAAAATACCCTAAATTGCTAGAAATGAATGTGATTCCTGTATCTCATTCAGTACCCCTAAAGGTTGCTCATATCTGGATAATAGAAAGAAAAATAGGCTTAAAAAAGAATAATCTGGCCCAACATACTGTCATTTGCTCCAACATAGAAGTTGTATAGATAGTCCTCTATGAACAAACCACATCACACCTTAGATCAGTGGTTAATTAACCATCTGAGTGATCCCCAGTAAAAACTAAAACTTACCTGCCCCCAGCAAAGTTGTAAGTGCCTTTGATAACCTACTATATGGAATATTAGTAGATTTCTGGCTCTACTATGTACATTACGCAAAAAGGAGAAAGTCTAATTGCTAGTTCAGTTCAGTTCAGTAGCTCAGCCGTGTCCAGCTCTTTGTGACCCCATGGACTGCAGCACGCCAGGCCTCCCTGTCCATCACCAACTCCAAGAGTTTACTCAAACTCATGTCCATTGAGTTGGTGATGCCATCCAACCATCTCACCCTGTCATGCCCTTCTCCTCCCACTCTCAATCTTTCCCAGCATCAGGGTCTTTTCAAATGAGTCAGCTCTTGGCATCAGGTGGCCAAAGTAATAATTGCTATTCTTTTCTTAATTACATCTCCTTGTGAGTCAGACTTCATATAAATGAGAAAAGCACTGCTAACAAATAGGTAAACACCCATGATTTTAATGGTACATGAGAAGTGATGACTGAAATATAATTCTGATCTTGAACTTGCTGTATGGAAAATTGTAACAGAATAGCCAATAAAGCATATACAAGAATTTATAATAAACTAAGGACATATAAATGTAAGTAAATTCAGTAATTCTACATAATGGTCAAGTTCACCATTGAATAATCCACCAATCAATGCAAACACTAGGTCAAAAAATAAACAACAAAATTTACCGCAATTACATATGCCATCATCACTTTCTAATTGCTTCATTTTATAAAAATCAGTCACAGAAAATACAGTCAGACAAAAAAAATTGTTAAAAATAGTTTACATAATTTTATATATGTATGTGTGTGTATATATATACACATGTACACATATACATATATATAATGTTTCACTTCACTCACAGTCCATTTCACTTTAAAATTTTTTTTTTAAAGTAAGGTTGATCCCAAACTGACATATAGAATGTCTAGATGCTATAGAATTGAAGAAAGGATACATATAAAATAGCTTAATTTTAGTAAATTTGTTTTCTTAAACAAAAAGAAAACAAACTTTTTCATATTGATTTACTTGATTTTTCTAGTCCAGAAATAACTGAACATCTACCAAACAGACACAAGAGAAAAGGAATGTTTTTCTTTCATATATCTGTTTATTGTAGACTTAAACTATGTTAAAAGACCTTTCAAATCTCAGACAGAGTGAAGCAAACAAAACATTGGTGTTGAGTTCATTAGCATTTAATGAATAACAAATTAACTTGCCTGGGCTAGTAATCTGAATTAGTTTTCCTCCTGAGTTTTTCATTTATGTTATCTTCTTTCATGCAAATTAAGGAACTACACAAACACAATTAGATGTGGCAGCAATCTCTGTAGCAAGTAACAGGAAATGGGCTTTGCAAAATAAATTACAGATATATTTCCTCGTATAGCACAATAATCAAACACTACATTTCAGGCACATTTCAGACTTTTTTTCATTTCACCATCTCCTATGAATTAGAAAGTAGGTTAATACAAAGTAAATGATTTTAAGAACATGAATTAAGCTGCTTTCCCTGGTCTATTTTTCCTTACAAATAGTTGATTTCATGAAGTCTTGGAAAAGAGGCATGTTAGAGCATTGCTGCTGAATCCAAGGTTGCCCTCTTCCTGTAATCCACGTTCACCAAGTCCAGGCTTGAGAATAACCACATCCATTCCCCCTTGTCCATCTGATTTGGCTGCGTACCCTCAACAGAAAAAGTTGGATTCTTTAAATAAAAATGAAATTTGATTCCAGTTCTTCAGCAATAACCTTTTCAGACATAAATCGTGACTGCCTCGTGGCACAACTGGGTCCAGGTGAAACTGCAGAGTAAGCAACATTTGCTACAGTTGCTGTAATATTGTTCCACTTCTGCAAAAACATTCAAGGCATTAAATTTACCTTAGTTGAGCATTAACTCATTTACATGTGTTAAAACAATTTAATCCTCCCCGTAACTGTGAATTAAAATGAACTAAATTTTAATTCAGAAGAGCTGAGTGAAAACAAATTACAGGAAGTAAATGATAGAGCTAGTGCTTAAACACATATCTGAATAACTCCAAAAGAAGTACTCTTAACTCTATCCCATCGCCTGCCAGAAAATTGGGTTTTTCACAATTTCTTGAACATGGTAATTAGGACTGAAGGCTCACCTCATGACATCCAATTCTTTAACTAGGTCAGTGCTCTGGGTCTACTTCTTGATTTCTCCCTTAAGCCCAATATGCCTGTGACAGCCAACATTAAGCCCTTCATTGCTGTAGTCGCTCATTTTTAAGCTCCTAGTAGAAGTAGGTTATTATTTTAGTACCAAAGGGCATGGCTTCTGTGCTAAAGTAGTTTGAAGTCCAGTGGGACAATATATAGGTGATAAAGTTCTGGAAAATGATTAGTGTTAAGGCAAAAATATGCAGGGAGGCTTATGAAAAAAAAAATCTAATGTTTTCTATAAGTTTCTCCAACTTTCTAAGGGAGAAACATTTACATGGTGATCTGGCTCATTTCTTGGTTCAGCACCCTGCAAGTGTTATTTTCTTCAGTGACACAAATGCAGAGCTCAGTTTTTTTCTTTATATCAATACACACACACAGACACACAGACACACACACACACACAAACTGCTGACCTAATCCTGAATGTGAAGCTATGTAACTTGGGTAAGAGAGAAGGAAGAGATGAGAGTTAACTTAAAATAAAATGAACATTAATCAAACATTACACAACTTTGTCTTTGAGTGTTCTTCAACTAGTCTATATTGTCCTTACTATATCCCACTCGTTTTCTCTCTCTCTTTTCTTCTATTCTCCCACCACTCCCAGTTTCCTGTTCATTCTGTCAATTAGAAATCTAATGATAATTGAGTGTGTGTGTTTCCATAAAAGGCACTCACTCACCTTTTATACTAAGTGAATGTCAATTGTGTTTTCCAAAACAAAAATTCTTTGGAATAAAACTTTAATAACAGCTCCAGAAAATATGCAGGTAGGTAAAGTGTCTCAAAGGAAAGTAGAAAAACAAGACCAAGAGTAAATTTATAGGACTTAACCTGTGTAAGGCTTATCTAAGTAAGAGGAGTTATCTAGGTAAGAAAAGGATAAAAAAATAAGCTTATAAATACTGAGAAGTAATTTCTAATATGGTGGGTTTCACAGACCCCAAGATAGAAAAAATTTTCATGAAGGACAGGATGAATGAACAAACTGTCACAGATGCTAGACAAATGAAAGACAAGAGGCAAAACAGGCCATTGCCTCTGGCAATGTGACAGTTATTGCTGACTTCTGCAAGAAGAGTTTCAGTATTGTATGTAATGCAAGACAACTTTTATACAAAATTCAACATAAAGATAAGTACTATTCTCAGTGGAAAAGTCTTCCTTAAAAGCTGAGCTAAAAGTCTGTTCTCCAGAGAGATGGTATGGGGAGGGAGGTGGGAGGGGAGTTCAGAATTGGGAACTCAACGTACATCCATGGCAGATTCATGTTGCTGTATGGCAAAACCAATACAGTATTGCAAAGTAAAATAAAGTAATAAATAAATAAATAGAAAAAAAAAAGCTCAGCTAAAATAAAAGAGCTTGGATAAATAATTTAACATTAAAATATCTTAGTTTATTTAGTGTATTACCATTTTAAAGATCTCCATGTGAATCTAATAGTTTTCACTGTTTGTAGATTGTACACCAGACAAGGGCACAAACAATATTCTCTTCATCTGAAATACAGAAATAATTTAATTCCTGTATATAGTTCCAATTGCTATTTTTATAATAAAAACATCCTATGTAAAATTGAAGCAGGGAAACTGTAATAAAAAAATACAATCATAAATACAAATGAAAAGAGGATAATTTATAAATGTCAAATGATGAGTTAGTAATATTATTCACAATTGTTGTTCAGTCACTCAATCATGACTGAGTCCATTCTTTGCAACCCATAATTTACAGCATGAAAGGCTTCCCTGTCCTTCACCATATCCCAGAGTTTTCTCAAACTCATGCTCATTGATTTGGTGATGCCATCCGTCAGTCTCATCCTCAGCCCTCTCCTTCTCATCCTGCCTTCAGTCTTAGCACCAGGGACTTTTCCAATGAGTCGGTTCTTTCCATCAGATGATCAAAGTACTGGAGATTCAGCTTCAGCATTAGTCCTTCCAATGAAAATTCAGGATTGATTTCTTTAGGAATGACTGGTTTGATTTCCTTGCTGTCTAAGGAATCCTCAAGAGTCTTCAACACCACAGTTCGGAAAGCAACAATGCTTCTGAGCTCAACCTTCTTTACGGTCCAACTTGCACATCGGTACATGACTGCTGAAAAAAAAAACACCAGCTTTGACTATACAGATCTTTGTCAGAAAAGTATTGTCTCCGCTTTTTAATACACTGTCTAGGTTTTTCATAGTGTTTCTTTCAAGGAGCAAGGTCTTTTAATTTCATGGCTGCAGTCATCATCCGCAGTGATTTTGGAGCCCCAGAAAATAACATCTGTCACTGTTTCCACTGTTTCTCCATCTATTTGCCATGAAGTGATGGGACCAGATGCCATGATCATTTTTGAATGTTGAGTTTTAAGACAGCTTTTTCATTCTCCTCTTTCACCTTCATCAAGAGGCACTTTAGTTCCTCTTCACTTTCTGTCATGAGAGTGTTTTCATCTGCATATCTAAGGTTAGTGATATTTCTCCCTGCAATCTTGATTCCATCTTATTAGAATTTTTCATGATGCAGTCTGCATTTAAGTTAAATAAGGTGACAGTATACAACCTTGATGTACTCCTTTACCAATTTGGAGCCAGTCTGTTGTTTCATGTACAGGTCTAACTGTTGTTTCTTGATCTGCATACAGGTTTCTCAGGAGGTGGTCTGGTATTCTTATCTTTTCAAGACTTTTCCACGGTTTGGTGTGATCCACATAGTCAAAGACTTTCAAGTAGTCAATGAAGCAGAAGTAGATATTTTTCTGGAATTCCTTTGCTTTTTCTATGATCAAACAGATGTTGGCAATTTAATCTCTGTTTTTTTCTGCCTTTTCTAAACCCAGCTTGTACATCTGGAAGTTCTTGGTTCACATACTGTTGAAACCTTGATTGAAGGATTTTGAGCATTACCTTGCCAGCCTATTAAATGAGTGCAACCAGGTGTTAGTTTGAACATTCTTTGGCTTTGCCCTTCTTTGAGATTGGAATGAAAAATGACCTTTTCTAGGCCTGTGGTCACTGCTGATTTTTCCAAATTTGCTGGCATATTGAGTGCAGCACTTTAACAGCATCATCTTTTAGGATTTGAAGTAGCTCAACTGGAATTCCACCATCTCCACTAGCTTTGTTTATAGTAATGCTTCCTAAGACCCACTGGCTATAAGTGACTGATCACACCATTGTGATTATCCAGGTCATAAAGATATTTTTGGTATAGTTATTCTGTATATTCTTGCCATCTCTTCTTAATCTCTTCTGCTTCTGTTAGGTCTATACCATTTCTTTTATTGTGCCCATTTTGCATGAAATGTTCCCTTGGTATCTCTAATTTTCTTGAAGAGGTCTTTCCCATTCAATTGTTTTCCTCTATTTCCTTCATTGTTCACTTAAGAAGACTTTCTTATATCTTCTCACTATATTTTGAACTCTGTATCCAGATGGGTATATCTTTCCTTTTCTCCTTTGCCTTTTACTTCTCTACTTCTCTCAGCTATTTGTAAGGCCTCATCAGGCAACCATTGTGCATTTCTTTTTCTTGAGGGTGGTTTTGATCATTGCCTCTGGTACTATGTTATGAACCTCTGTCCATAGTTCTTCAGGCTTTCTATCAGGTCTAATCCCTTGAATCTATTTGCCACTTCCACTGTATAATCATAAGGCATTTGATTTAGGTCATATTTGAATGGCCTGAAATTTTCCCCTACTTTCTTCAATTTAAGTTTGAATTTCACAATAAGGAGTTCATGATCTGAGCCACAGTCAAGTCCTGGTCTTGTTTTTTGGTGACTTTATGGAGCTTCTCCATCTTTGGCTGCAAAAAATATAATCAATCTCATTTTGGAACTGACCATCTGATGATGTCCCTGTGTAGAGTTGTCTCGTGTTGTTGGAAAAGGGTCTTTGCTATAGCTGGTACATTCTCTTGACGAAACTCTGTTAGCCTTTGCCCTGATTCATTTTGTACTCAAGGCCAAACTTGCCTGTTACTCCATGAACTTGACTTCCTGCTTTTTCATTCCAGTCCCCTGTGATGAAAAGGACATCTTTTTCTGATGTTAATTCTAGAAGATCTTGTAGGTCTTCATACAACCATTCAACTTCAGCTTCTTCAGAATTAGTGATTGAGGTATAGACTTGGATTACTGTGATATTGAATGATTTGCCTTGAAATCAAACAGAAATCATTCTGTACTTTTTGAGACTGCACTCAAGTACTGCATTTCAGACTCTTTTGTTGACTTTGAGGGCTATTTCCTTCCTTCTAAGGTATTCTTGCCCACAGTAACGGATATAATGGTCATCTGAATTAAATTCACCCATTCCCATTCATTTTAGTTCCCTGATTCCTAAAATGTCGATATACACTTGTCATCTCCTGTCTGACCACTTCTAATTTACCTTGATTCATGGACCCAACATTCCAGTTTCCAATTCAGTATTGTTCTTTACAGCGTTGGACTTTACTTCCACCAACAGACACATCCTCAACTGAGCATTGTTTCTGCTTTGGCTCAGCCTTTTCATTACTTGAGTTATCTTTCCACTTTTCTCCTATAGTATATTGGGTACCTACCGATCTGGGGAGCTCATCTTCCTGTGTCATATATTTTTGCCTTTTCATACTGTTCATGGGGTTCTCAAGGCAAGAATGCTAAAGTGGTCTGCCACCCAGTGGCCAATGTTATGTTTATATTTGTAATATAACATTAATAATATTCATTATCATACCTGTTTATTAAGTGTTAATATAGATTATAAAAAATAATATAGATTATAAAAAATCAGAGGCTCTGATTCAACACCTAGGTTTATTATACATATATGCCTCTGAGGGCCAGGGAGGGAAGCACATCCAAAGGAGTCACTGTGGCCTATCCAAAGTGTCTAAGACTTCTCTGGTTCTCCCAAGGAGGATTTATTTACTCTTTTCTGATCCTAGTTGTGTAGGTGTCCTATTCTATTCTCCAGGATCTCATAAGACTAGATGGAAAATAATTCTGCATGGATTCTCTTAATTGTATCCCCTAGATTTGACCTATATATACTGGCATAAGTAGGTGTTTGAACCAAGAGTGGAAGATGACTGTAATAGAGTTGGGGCAGGAAGCAAGGGAAAGCACATTTATGTTGTCAGTTTCTTGAATATCCATACCTTTTATTTCTAACAGGATTGCATTTATTATTAGAATATTTTGAAATTAAGTTATTCATAATTATTAATTTAAATAATTCTTATATTTTATACAATATTAGGCATTTCAAAATGAGGAAATTATATGCCAAAGGGTATACTGACATTCTCTCATCATATGTTGAAATTCTAACCCTTAATATTAGAAGGTAGAGATTCTGGGATGTATTTAGGTTATGAGGGTCAAACCCTCATGATGAGGTTAGTGCCCTTATAAAAAGACACAAGTGAGAAGTCATCTTTTTCTCCACCATGTGAAGACACAGGAAGATGCCATGTATAAATCAGGAAGGGAATCTTCACCAACCACACTATTAGTCTAATATTAGACTCTTAGCCACAGAACTATGGAAAATTAAATTTTGTTGTTTAAGCTACACAATCTATGCTATTCTACTGTAGTACTCTTAAGACATTCAATATTATGAAAAAGACACATTGCTCAGTGTTTTCCTTCTTATTTTTGTGTTTGACCAAATGCTCCTCAAAACCTGCAAACTTGACTTGACCAAACTTTAGTAAGGCTTCTCTTCTCTTACTAGACACCTAAACTATGTCCCACACTTGAGCTTAAGCACTGTAATGAAGATCAGTATCCTGTTAATGACACCTTCTGAAAATCAGATGACCACAAGAAGACTTTTTGTTTAGTTCTTTGATCATGCTACCTGCTCACCCTATTTCTCCATACCTAGACTTTTCTTTCATGTTGTTTTGCATCTCCCTACAAGAAAAAGGAATTCCCTTCTTTCTTTACTCTGAGATATTTGTAGATTTGGTTAGAGCATTCTCCCACTATCATAGTCTTTCTGAATACAATCTTTCCTTATTTAAGTTTGGGCTTATTTTATTATGATATGCTAAAATATTCTGTACATTTTGTTGACCTTGGGCAAAGTTAAAAGAAATATTTTGAGGATATAAAAGATGGATTTATTGAATAAAGCTTTCATTACTAAACTGAAATCTTTAAAAAGATAATGGAATTCCTTGACAGTCCAGTGGTTAAGACATTGCTTTCATGGCCAAGGGTGCAAGTTCGATTCCTGTCTAGGAAACACAAATCCAACAAGCCAAGCAGTATGGCACCAAAAAAAAAAAAAAAAGAGAGAGAGGAACTTCAGAGTGTAAATCAGCATTTTAATGTTGACAAAAGACAACTAAATAATTCATTTCAATTATTATTATTTGCAGTGAGACAGAAAATGCATTGTATGCATCCAAATACTTATTGCCTCCATGTTTCCCATTAACTCTATGCAAGTTTAACTCATTTTCTGAAAGAAGGAAATGAAGATCATTGATACAAGAATGATATATTTTGAGCAAGGTCACACACATAGCAGGAATATGGACAGTTATCATTTGAATGCAAGTTTCATGATGCCAAACCAAATGTTGTTTACACACAACAGCTGCAGCACAAAACCTGTACACTATTTGTTTATAAATGAAAAGAAAAAAATATTCTTGGCATAATATTGAAAACTAAACACCTTCAAAGTCACTGAGAGGATTATTGATTTTTTTTTTTCTTTATTAAACAACCCAACAAAAAAACAGTAAGGACACAGGGAAGTCTCTTACCGTATATATACGATGAGGTTACTTATGGATATTTTGCAATTTTTCCATTTCCTAATTTGCCATACATTGATTTGAATCAGCCATGGGGGATGTGTCCCATGGGGGATGTGTCCCCCATCCCGAACCCCTCCCACTTCCCTCCCCATCCCATCCCTCTGGGTTTTCCCAGTATACCAGCTCTGAGTGCCCTGTTTCATGCATCGAACTTGGACTGGTCATCTATTTCACATATGGTAATATACATGTGTCAGTGCTATTCCCTCAAATCATCCAACCCTTGCCTTCTCCGACATAGTGCAAGAGTCTTCTTTATATCTGCGTTTCTTTTCCTGTCTCGTGTATAAGGTCATTGTTATCATCTTTCTAAATCCCATATATCTGCATTAATATCCTGTATTGGTGCTTTTCTTTCTGACTTACTTCACTCTTTATAAAAGGCCCTTGTTTAATCCACCTCATTAGAACAGATTCAATGTGTTCTTTTTGACAGCTGAGTAATATTCCATTGTGTATATGTATCACAGCTTTCTTATCTATTCACCTGCTGATGGACATCTAGGTTGCTTCCATATCCTAGCTATTGTGAGTAGTGCTGCAGTGAACTTTGGGGTACACGTGTCTCTTTCAATTCTGGTTTTCTCAGTGTGTATGACAAGCAGTGGGATTGCTGGGTCATATGGCAGTTCTATTTCCAGTTTTCTTTAAGAAATTTCCAAAATGTTCTCCATAGTAGCTGTACTAGTTTGCATTCCCACCAACGGTGTAAGAGGGTTCCCTTTTCTCTACACCCTCTCCAACATTTATTGTTTGTAGACTTTTTGATAGCAGCCATTCTGATCAGCATGAGATGGTACCTCATTGTAGTTTTGATTTGCGTTTCTCTGATAATGAGTGGTGTCAAGCATCTTTTCAAGTGTTTGTTAGCCACCTGTGTGTTTTCTTTGGAGAAATGTACATTTAGTTCCTTGGCCCAGTTTTTGATTGGGTCGTTTATTTTTCTGGTGTTGAGCTGCATGTGTTGTTGTACATTTTTGAGATTAATTGTCAGTTGCTTTGTTTGCTATTATTTTCTCCCATTCTGAAGACTGTCTTTCACCTTGTTTATAGTTTCCTTCATTGTGCAAAAGCTTTTAAAGTTGAATTAGGTTCATTTATGTTTGCTTTTATTTCCATTACTCTGGGAAGTGGGTCATAGAGGATCCTGCTATGATTTATGTCAGAGAGTGTTTTGCCTATGTTTTCCTCTAGGAGTTTTATGGTTTCTGGCCTTACATTTAGATTTTTAATCCATTTTGAATTTATTTTTGTGTATGGTGTTAGAAACTGTTCAAGTTTCATTCTTTTACAGGTGGTTGACCAGTTTTCCCAGCACCACTTGTTAAAGAGATTATCTTTTCTCCACTGTATATTCTTGCCTCCTTTGTCAAAAATAAGATGTCCATAGGTGTGTGGACTTACCTCTGGTTTTTGTGTTTTGTTCCATTGATCTATATTTCCGTCTTTGTTCCAGTACCATACTGTCTTGATGACTGTGGGTTTATAGTATAGTGTGAAGTCAGGCAGGTTGTTTCCTCCAGTTCCTTTCTTCTTTCTCAAGATTGCTTTGACTATTAGAGGTTTCTCTGTATTTCCATATAAATTGTGAAATTATTTGTTCTAGCTTTGTGAAAAATACCATTGGTAGCTTGATAGGGATTGCATTGAATCTATAAATTGCTTTGGGTATTACACTCATTTTCACTATATTGCTTCTTCCGATCCATGAACATGGTATATTTCTCCATCTATTTGTGTCATCTTTGATTCTTTTCACCAGTGTTTTATAATTTTCTATATACAGGTCTTTTGTTTCTTTAGGTAGATTTATTCCTAAATATTTTATTCTTTAAATTGCAATGGTAAAGGGATTTTTTCCTTAATTTCTCTTTCTGTTTTTTCATTGTTAGTGTATAGGGATGCAAGGGATTTCTATGTATTAATTTTATATCTTGCAACTATACTATATTCATTGATTCAGTTCAGTTCAGTCGCTCAGTCGTGTCCGACTCTTTGCAACCCCATGAATCGCAGCACGCTAGGCCTCCCTGTCCATCACCAACTCCTGGAGTTCACACAGAGTCACGTCCATCAAGTCAGTGATGCCATCCAGCCATCTCATCCTCTGTTGTCCCCTTCTCCTCCTGCCCCTAATCCCTCCCAGCATCAGACTTTTCCAGTGAGTCAACTCTTCGCATGATGTGGCCAAATTACTGAGGTTTCAGCTTTAGCATCATTCCTTCCAAAGAAATCCCAGGGTTGATCTCCTTCAGAATGGACTGGTTGGACCTCCTTGCAGTCCAAGGGACTCTCAAGAGTCTTCCCCAACACCACACTTCAAAAGCATAAATTCTCCAGCATTCAGCTTTCTTCACAGTCCAACTCTCACATCCATACATGACCACTGGAAACATCATAGCCTTGACTAGACAGACCTTAGTTGGCAAAGTAATGTCTCTGCTTTTGAATGTGCTATCTAGGTTGGTCATAACTTTTCTTCCAAGGAATAAGCGTCTTTTAATTTCATGGCTACAGTCACCATCTGTAGTGACTTTGGAGCCCCCCCAAAAATAAAGTATGACACTGTTTTTATTGTTTTCCCGTCTATTTCCCATGAAGTGATGGGACCAGATACCATGATCTTTGTTTTCTGAATGTTGAGCTTTAAGCCAACGTTTTCACTCTCCAATTTCACTTTCATCAAGAGGCTTTTTAGCTCCTCTTCACTTTCTGCCATAAGGGTGGTGTCATCTGCATATATGAGGTTATCAATATTTCTCCTGGAAATATTGATTCCAGCTTGTGCTTCTTCCAGCCCAGGGCTTCTCATGATGTACTCTACATATAAGTTAAATAAGCAGGGTGACAATATACAGCCTTGAAGTACTCCTTTTCCTATTTGGAACCAGTCTGTTGTTCCATGTCCAGTTCTCGCTGTTGCTTCCTGACCTGCATACAGGTTTCTCAAGAGGCAGGTTAGGTGGTCTGGTATTCCCATCTCTTTCAGAATTTTCCACAGTTGATTGTGATCCACACAGTCAAAGGCTTTGGCATAGTCAATAAAGCAGAA
>SJYX01004586.1:163266-218931 GCA_006410675.1 Oreotragus oreotragus | reverse complement strand
AACACTTGCTGTCTCTTATACACATTGAGATGTGTATAAGAGACAGGGAGATGGGAGGGGGGTTCATGTTTGGGAGTTCATGTACACTCATGATGGATTCATGTCAATGTATGCCAAAACCAATACAGTACTGTAAAATAAAGTAAGATGGAAGCTCTAAAAAAAAAAAAAGTAACCAGGCAAAAAAAAATTAAAATAAAAAAAATAAAATACTCCAACATGGTTTGTCTGTTGACAGACAATTGAACTGTTGTTGTTTGTTGTTCAGTCGCTAAATTGTATCCGACTCCTTACGACGCCATGGACTGCAGCACACCAGGCCTCCATGTCCTTCACTGTCTCTCAGAGTTTGCTCAAACTCATGTCCGTTGAGTCAGTGATACCTATTGAGCTGTAGATGAACAAATTTGAACACAATTTTAAAAACGAATGATGCCAAAGGTTTAAAATAAATAACTGTATTCTTGCAGAGAGGTAAAATGTAAGTGTTTAGCTGTTTGCCTAGACTTTTACTTTTTTCTGCTGATTTCATGGATGTGAATCTGAGTGAACTCCGGGAGTTGGTGATGGACAGGGAGGCCTGGTGTGCTGCGATTCATGGGGTCGCAAAGAGTTGGACACGACTGAGCGACTGAACTGAACTGAACTTTGGGGGTCTACTAGCATAATTTGTCTTGTCTATTGGAGGGCTTGATTTCTTCTTCAGCTCCAACAAGTATTGAAGAAACACCCTTCTGCCTGAGTCCGTTTCTTGGGAATTGTGATGTGGAAGTGGTCTAACGCAGTGACAAGGGATGCACCCTGCCTGGCAGAGCTACTGGTCATTTTGTTTGTGGTTGAACTCTAGAAGCGCAAGTAGCTTCTTGGCATAAAGAAGGATGGGTTTCAGCAATAAGTACACTTAGTGGGTCTCAACTGGTCAGATCAAGCATGGAGGGAGGGAATTAGGTCAGTCTAACTTAGTGGAGGGACTTACCTGGTAGCTCAGCTGGTAAAGAATCTGCCTGCAGTGCAGGAGGCCTTGGCTCAATTCCTGGGTGGGGAAGAGTCCCTGGAGAAGGGATAGGCTACCCACTCCAGTATTCTTGGGGCTTCCCTGGTGCCTCAGGTGGTTAAGAATCTGCCTGCAATGCAGGAGACCTGGGTTTGATCCATGGATTGGGAAGATCCCCTCACGAAGGGCACAGCAACTCACTCCAGTATTCTTGCCTGGAGAATCATATGGACAGAGGAGCCTGGCAGGCTACAGTCCATGGGGTCACAAAGAGTCGGACACAACTGAGTGACTAAGCACAGCACAGCACAACTTAATGGAGTAAATGGATATATTCTGACTTAGAAACTGCGTGGGTGGCAAGAATTGACCCCAAGGATACCTGCTTATATTCAGACTCAGGCTGAAGGACTATTTTTCTTAAGTGTTTGAAGCAATAGGATACTAACTGTAATTTTTTTCTTACCAAATACCTGAAAACTTTCATTAATATATTACTGTCAAGCCAGAAAATAATTTTATGGCCAAAACTATATAATTCCACTTAAAAGCAAAAGACACAAAATTTAAATCATTTCAATATTTTTTATTAGTTACCATCATATATTTATTATTTTCCACAATTATCTTAGCATATTTCTGAGTTACACAGAATAAACAACATTAGTCATTAACTGGTTTGAAAGATATTGTCATTGCGGATGATCCATAATTCTATTTGCTGTACAAATTGGAAGGGCCATTAAAAGGACACGGAGTATATGTTCCCCTGTGTATCTTTTCAGTTCAGTTCAGTTCAAACTGTTAGTTAAGCACACAGGAAAATTCTGTTACTCTTTCAGGCTGATGTAGGACTTTTTCTTTTTTAAAGATTTGTAAATAAAACTATATAGAGATATATAATTCTCTGTGGAAGAATATTTTCATGTTTTTCAAATTTTGTTCCTATATAATGCATTTTATAGTACACAAGAACTTTCCTCCACCCCAAACAGATATTTTATAGAAAATTCTGATGCAGTTAATATCTTTCTGGGACATAAATCTGAGTACCATATGTATTATTTTAGAATATTATTTTTACTCCAAGGGAAAATGAATACAAAAAATTCTATCTAGATATAATTATTGGATCTTTGAAAGGACTTTCTTCTTTAATGAGAAAATAGTACAGGTAGGCTTTTATGAGTATTCAAGTTACTATTTTTGGGTTAGGAAATATACCTTGAAACAAATAAGTTATACAAAAAATTAACACATTGAAATAGTCATCCTTAAACCCTTGAACAGCAGGATGATAGCTCTATCTTGTCTTTTGTTTTCCTGTTTGCTTTCTTGTTCTTTTTTCCTTTCAGAATGCCGCCATCTTCTGGTCAAATTTTGTATCACTTCATACACAAAATAGACCCACCACGCCAGTACTCTCGCCTAGAGAATCCCAGGGATGGGGCCTGGTAGGCTGCAGTCCGTGGGACCGCTAAGAGTCGGAAACGACTGAGCGACTTCACTTTTCACTTTTCACTTTCATGCATTGGAGAAGGAAATGGCAACCCACTCCAGTGTTCTTGCCTGGAGAATCCCAGGGACGGGGGAGCCTGGTGGGCTGCCGTCTGTGGGATCGCACAAAGTCGGACACGACTGAAGTGACTTAGCAGCAGCAGCATTAGGCAATTTCGTTATATAAATTCACCTTTTATCATTAGGAGTCACTTATTTAAAATTTGTACTTCCAACACTCCAAAACCAGAGAACTTTAAGTGACTTTTCAGGAACTTTAAGAATTCACCGAGGATATCTGAGGACTTGCAGTGCTATCCAGAAGTGTATGTTGCACAATAAATGCCAAAAGTACAGATAAGACCAAGTATCTTGAGGGAATATTTGTTGTATTTCTGTAAGGATCTATGGCTTAAATTAACTGAGCAATTTTGATATATATTTGATATTTCCTCTCTGTAAATTTTTAGCGGTTCCCTTGAAAAGTATTTTGTAGTGTTTTATAAACACCATTAATAAATGTCCTCCTCACAACAGAGACTTCTTCTTGTGACAGGCATGCCTTCTCGTCCCAGAATTGTCCGTATTTTTGACTCCTTTTAGAATGATTCATTAAATGATATGTAATTTAAAGGGCCAGATTTGATACACGCATGATTACTTCCTACTTCTACTAGTTCTTACTCCTTCTCATGGCTTCCTTGAACAAAAAATGGAGTTCTTACATGTACCAATATCTCTGTCATAGGCACTGAAAATGAAAAGCATGCAATTTAGTGGGTTCTTTTGAGCCAAGCCCTAAAAATCTTCATTGTACCACACTGGATAACCAACTTATCCACCAAAAACATCTTCATCTACCAAAACCAAAAGCTGAAAAGTCACAGTGCAAGAGTGTGGAACAACTGAAAGACTCATTAGCTACTTTTTTTTGTCACTGATGGTTTCTACCAGATTTTGATATTTTTTTCCTCCCATGTTACTTACAATCTTCTGACACACATAATCCACCCTAAATAGCCATGAAATCAGCCACAGTAATCAATATGTAACAGGTGGAGAATCTTGACACCCTGAGACCCACTGACTTGAGTCACATGACAAGAAGTAGGATTAAATATTAGCTGAAAAGATCAGTCTTGTCTTACTTCCCGTCACATGGAAGACTTCAGTAGGTAAAAGCAGGCAGTTGCTTTGTCAGAGCTTTGGAATGATATGAGACAGAATTCTCAAGGAAAATGAAGGGTCCTGACAACTCTAGATTTCCACTCTCCCCATGCTAGTCATGTGAATCCACAAAGCATGCCTCCCGTCTCCCACACACTTACCTGCCTTATTTCTTAACATTTCTAACTCTGTTATCCCAAATCACACTTTCTATTCTAATGATTTTGTCTTTCTCATGTTTGAAAATTGCCTGATGAGTAGGGTGGTCATGGTCAGGGAGAAGGGGAAGGAAAGGGTGCTGGGCTTCAGACGAGGGCGTGACTGGGAGGGTCCCCGAGCGCTCTCAGTGCCAGGTCCCGGGGAAGGCTGCCTGTAAGGAAGACCTAGAGGCAGTAGGAACACTGGTTATTGTTTAATCACCTAGTCATGTCCCACTCTTGCAACCCTACATTGCAACCCTTGCGTGGGATTTCCCAGGCAAGAATACTCCATCCGTGCATTAGTTAAGTCGCTTTAGTCCTGTCCGATTCTGTGCAACCCTATGGACTGCAGCCTGCCAGGCTCCTCTGTCCATAGGACTCCCCAAGCAAGAATCCTGGAGTGAGTTGCCATTTCCTCTCCAGGGAGATCTTCCCAACCCAGGGATCAAACACACATCTCTTGCCCACTCCCACTCTCTGGCATTGCAGGCAGGTCTTTACCCCTGAGCCATGGGGAAAGTCACATCTTTACTAACGCTCCCAGCTGGGGGAGCACCCCATTGTCCTCTGCCTTATTAAAAGAAAACAGGGAAACAGGGAAGTCATCACATGCATTGTTGAATGGAGTTTACAGTGTGGTGTAAAAATCCTCTTCATATTCTCTGTAAGAGAAGGTAGGAGCCACTGCACAGACAGCATAAGAATGAATGGGATCAGTTAGTTCCTCACAACGAAATCATCTCTTCACCCAGAAGACACACGAAGACTACATGGGAACACGGGAACATCTTTCTTCTTTTTGATAATTTTTCTTAGAGCAGTAACTAGAATACAATTTAAATCTTTCCAGTGTGCTCTCAAAAAATAATTAGGAGAAAATTAGAAGAGAATCCACAAGCCACTCTAATAAGAATCCTAGATATCAGTATTTCCTGATATTTTAAAGTTAACAACATGTATATAATACATAGTATTGTTGCAGGAAGGGGGAACACTTCCAGGGCCCGAAACTGGGCTCTCGTCTAACACTCGGAAATGAATTGTCCGAGGAGACTCATGGTGGTGACAAAGCAAGAGATTTTATTGGGAAATTGCACCCAGGTGGAGAGCAGGCGGGTCAGGGAACCCAGGAGAGTCTCGGTTTTGTGGTGATGGGATTAGTTTCCAAGTTGTCTTCAGCCAATCATTCTGACTCAGAGTCCTTCCTGATGGTGCACACCTTGTTCAGCCAAGATGGATGCCAGAGAGAAGGATTCTGGGAGGTGGTTGGACATGTGGTGTCTCCTTTTGACCTTTCCTGAACTCTTCTGGTTGATGGAGGCTTATTAGTTCTATGTTCCTCACCAGGACCTCATGTCATAAAACAACTCATGCAAATGGTTACTATGGTGCCTGGCCAGGGTGGGTGGTTTCAGTCAGTGTGCTTCTTCTAACAGTATTATAATGGTAATATATAATAACATATGAAAATGAAAGTGTCAGTTATTCAGTTGTGTTTGAATCTTTGTGACCCCATGGACTGTAGCCAGCGGGGCTCCTCTGTCCATGGAATTCTCCGGGCCAGATTAGTGGAGTGGGTAGCCATGCTCTCCTCCAGGGGATCTTCCCAACCCAGAGATCAAACCTAGGTGTCCTGCATTGCAGGAAGATTCTTTACTGTCTGATCCACTGGAGGAGTGGTATATAATAATATATAAGATATTATATATGTGTATATAGTCTCACAAGTTTAATACATAACTCATAGTTACATGTATTTTATGCTTTTTGAATTAAAGTGGTAGCCAAGCTTTGAAATATATAAACAATTAAAAAATTTTTCATCACAGGCAAAAAAATAATCACTGTTGAAATTTCCAATTTAGATAGTAAATTTGAAGAATTTAGGTTTTAGTCAGCTTGCCCTTTGGTCTCTTGGGACAGAGGTTAAGTTGAAGCTTGGATGTGAAGTGCTCACTGTGGGGGATCTAAATCCATAACAATACATGGCCATTAACATAGTATTTCTATTCTGCTGAGACCTATTTCAAGAGGCAGAATTTTAAATATTAAAAAATAGATATAGTTCTTTCATTTATAACATTTCCACACAAGTCTTTTAAGCAGATAATGACTTATAGTTTGCTATATAACTTGTCCTTTTATGAGTTTATAAAAATTCTTTTGGAAAATTATTAGATTTCGGTTAAATTTTGATAAAGCACTCCAAACCAAGAAATTATGGTAAATATTTTCATGAAACAGAGAAATATAGCTTTATACAATATTCTGTAATGATAATTTATACTCATAATAATTATAGTAAATTATAAAAATATATATGAATGTTTGCATTTTATTTTTGTTATTTATAATAAGCTAGTTTTAAAATATATTAATTTTAATTAAATAATTCAACTAGTCCTTTTTAAAGGCTACTCATGAAGATTCAGTGACTTATGGAAATAAGTCCCTTAGCAGAGTACTCAATTCACACTGTGCTCTCTACCAGTGACTGCTGTTATACTTCAGTTTATATAATAGATGTACTCTTTAAAAGGAGTACATAAAGTTACTTTGGTGAATCAATTAATATTTAAATAGCATGTATGTTAGCATTTTGCTTTAATTCTGTGGCAGATTGTTCTTGGAACTGAAGCAAATTCTGGTATTTTCCGTGCTAGGGTGAATTCGGGAGACACATGTGTGTAATTTAGAAAAGGACCAAGACAATTGAGTTAACTAAGCAGATCAACAGCCCATAAAGGACATGCTTGTCCTACATGCCCTAGCATTAGATGAGCGATTATTAGAGTCAAGTTCCCAGGAAGATTGGGATATTCCACTACAGGGAAAAGTGAAAGAGAGGAAGGAGCCCTTTCATCAGCAGGGGAAACCCAACAGCGCACTTTTGTCTTCAGAATGACACTAATGAATGTGGTCATTATCTGGGAAGCTGAGGATGACGAAAAAGACGAATAATTCAGTCACCCCTGATTGCATCCGTCTTAATAACTGTCGTTTGAGTTCCAGTTACAGCCATCTTTGCTAGTTCCTCTAGCTGTGCTTCTTTGTTGCTGTTTTCTGAGCCAAGCCTTGGTAGATGCTGGGTCACGGTGTTGGTGGCATCCTTACCATCTTTCCTCATTGGGAATACCCTGAAGTACATATATTATAAATTAGAAATACATATATCTCCAGAAAATGTGTAATCTGGCTTCTTAATGACCTAATGCATAGGCTTCTTTCTGTAAGAGCAAAAATCTGTGCTAAACAGAATATTAAGAGGAATTCTGTGTCTTTTAAAATGAAGCATCTGTATACCTTTGTTAATTTTTCCATTTCTGTAAATGGCACGTTCCTTTGTACTCAAGGAGATGAGAACAAACTTTCGTGCTATGTGCCGTGCTTAGTCACCCAGTCATGTCCGACTCTGTGGTCCTTTGGACTGTAGCCTTGCCAAACTCCTCTGTCCACGAGATTTTTCAGGCAAGGGTACTGGAGTGGGTGTCCATTTCCTCCTCCAGGAGGAAATACTTTTACCTTTGGTCAGAATATGATGGAGAGTGCACAAAACATATTTTGTCTCATAATTGTAATAATTCAGATGCCATCAAGTAATCATCTTTTTTATCATGAGGAACACAAACACTTAGAAAGGCTTTCTGCACTGTGTTGGTGCCTCTGAAGAAATGATGTTCTGGTCACATTACGAGAGAAGAATTTGTTTGAATATTTTTTTGAAAGGCTAATAACCTGGTTACTGACCTTAGAATAATACTGCTGTTTGTGTACAAAATGGTTGTAAACAGGCTACCCATGGAAACAATGACATATCGGCTGCAGTTCTCTCTATAAATGTTTAATCTTTATTAGCAGTTACCAAGGAAAACAAGATTTTGAACCTTTGTTTTGGAATTTTCTGGGACTTTTAAAATAATCCCTGATAAAGGTAAATTCCCTTCAGCACCATTTTCTTCAGACATTCAGCATACTATTTCCCATTATCAAAATCACACATGCACACATTTTAGAAAGAAGCAATAAGTGAAGTGTAAATAGAGAGGAGCTATAGCTGTTTCCCAATAAACATAATCTCAAATTGCGGGTCAAATGAATCATCTCTCAATCTATTTTAATGCATCTGTTACCTGCGTCCATCACTCCCTGTTGAGTGTTTACAAGAGAATTTGGCTCTTCAGAATGAAGTGTTATAGAACCAAAGCTTTTAGTTGATCTTTTTACAGTGTATTTGCTCAGTAGTGAAGATGCTTTTATATGCCAAGTTTACCTTTTGGTTATTTACAGTTTATTTCCTTACTCATCAATAATTTATTGAGTGCCTACTATGTGCCAAGCACATGCTAGATACTCAAGATAAAACAGACTTCCTCAGGGAGCTCACAGCTAAACAGGGAGACACACTAATAAACAATCAATTCTAACTTACAGGCAGGACACCTACACTAGTTTTGAGGGAATCAGGGAAAGATGATATGATGTATGTGCGCTAAAGTATTTCTTAAGTATTTAAAGACAAATGGAGCTACCTTAGTGGAGGTGTCAAGAACCAAGAATTTTCCAGGCAAAATGGTCACATCTAGGGACTGGCAGCTGATTTGGTCTGGCCTAAGTGCAGGCTCTGAGCTCAATTCAGTTCAGTTGCTCAGTCGTGTCTTGACTCTTTGTGACCCCATGTACTGTAGCACGCCAGGCTTCCCTGTCCATCACCAACTCCCGGAGCTTGCTCAAATTCATGTCCATTGAGTCGGGTGATGCCATCCAACCATCTCATCCTCTGTTGTCCCCTTCTCTGCCTTCAGTCTTTCCTAGCATCAAGGTCTTTTCCAATGAGTCAGTTCACATCAAGTGGCCAAAGTATTAGAGTTTCAGCTTCAGCATCAGTCCTTCCAATCAATATTCAGGTCTTATTTCCTTTAGAATTGACTGGTTGGATCTCCTTGCAGTCCAAGGGACTCTCAAGAGTCTTCTCCAGCACTGCAGTTCAAAAGCATCAATTCTTCGGTGCTCAGCTTTCTTTATAGTCCAGCTTCACATCCATACATGACTCCTGGCAAAACCATAACTTTGACTAGATGGACCTTTGTCAGGAAAGTAACATCTCTGCTTTTTAATATGCTGTCTAGGTTGGTCATAGCTTTTCTTCAAGATATGTTAAAAAAATTATAATCCATGCAGTCATGTATTAAATGTAGAGAGTAAAGAGGAGGGAGGGAGGAAGGAAGGCCACTTAATGACTGAATACAAAATAACATCATTTTGAGAAGGACACGGTTAACCTTTAAAATGTCTAAGAAAACCAAGGAAATAAAATAAAGAGTAAAAATTGACTATTTGATTGAAAAACAAAAGAAGAAGCAGGTCTTTGTTGACTTAGGTGAAAAAAATCATCTTTTCCCCACCAAAGTCAATGATACCAAACTTACTAGACTATGAAAGGAGATATATCTACAGATTGAATGGAAAGAATGAACCTATTAGAAGCTCAGCCAGATTCAACAAATCTATACACAGCAGGGTGAGATGGGGAGAAGCTGGAGACATGGTGTTTAGGGACCACAGGCTGCCAATATGAACGTGAGCCCAGCCGTCATAAACAGTGCTGCTCTATACCCCTTCCTTTAATGTCGTTGGAGAGAGGTTGAGCAGAAAGAGCTTTGCTAACATCAGTACCACTTCTCTGCTCAGAAAAAAAAACAAAAAACTTCTGTTTATTCTAGAAACTGTGAACCTTTCACACCCAGTCCTCATCTGTCCTTCTGCAAGGTCTGTTTAGCCTAAAAGCTCAAAGTATATGTGTTTGTACCAGACTACCTAGATTCACCTCCCAGGAATCAACTCAGTACATGCCTAAGAATGTGTAATGTGGAAGGTGCCCCCACTGATAAAACATTAATGTTTTGTAAGATTCTTTATTCCGTGTTGGGAAGAATTACCTTGCATTTTCAGTTGGGTAAGGTCCCTTTATATCAGCCTCAGGTCCTTTGTGATTTTTTTGCAGCAAATAACTTAACCTTATTATTAGCTCTGTTGCATGAAATGTAAAGGCAACGCTTCAGTCAGCCAGAGATACCCTGACCTTCAAGGAGAAGGGGCCAGGGCTCTGTGGAAAAAAGAGTCAGGGAGACTGGAAAGGGAAGGAAGAAAAAGACCATGTGAACTTGGGCCTGGTGTCATGGAAAATGTATTTCCCGAGGAGACAGATGACGTGCCACTTAAGGACCTTTATCACTGTGGGACATTTATCTGTCGGCTCTGAAATAGGGATCAAAACTTTATGTTTGAAAGTTTGTTATCACTTATTCCAACAAAACAGCTCTGATTTTCTTTTCCACACTGAGTTAGACATTACTGGAGAAAAAAGATTCAGCCATTTGGAACACAATGGTCGCTTGAGGTCAGGGTCAAAGATTCAGCCCTTGATTGAACTGATGAGGTTACGCACAGAAAACTGTCCTAGCACCACATTCAGACCCCACAAAACAATTGATAATCAGAGCTAGAAGACAGAGTATGCTTATTTTCTGTAAAATCTCTCAGTTGAAAATTTCCCCAAGGCTCCTTTCCTAATAATATCATATCACCCTCATTGGCCAATTTAACTCAAAGATCTCTCAAAACTTAATTCTATCCTGCCTGCTTTGCACTGGTGCTGGGCAGGCGAAGCATTAAATTCATCCTCACTTAGTTCCGTTTGATGAAAGAAAATACACAGAAGAGAATAATAAACCACAAAACGTTTCCCTTCTACAAACAATATTAACTAAAGATTATGGACAATTGATTTTAGGATTTCAAAGGGTACAGGAGAGAGTCAGTGTGTTGGCCTGTGTAAAAACAACCTCTTCTTCTCAAAAGCAAGCACTCTTTTGTTTTGTACCGTAATAAAGAAACAGTTCATGAGAAGTTCTTTAACAGGTGGAGGGTGCTTTTCCCTTTCCTTCCATCATGTCCCCTAACAAGGACTGAGTGATGAGGGCTCACATGTGAGCAGCTCCCAATAACAAGATGCTGCATGTATTATAGGATCACTGCCAGCAACTCTATATCATAGGTCCCAGCAGGTAAAGGTCTGGACTGGATGGACTGAGTAAGGAACATTCCACATCCTGAGTCATACACACTGCAAGTTGCCGTTCTTCAGGTAAAAGCTGATCAGATCTAACCTTACTGGAGACAGGACTGCAGGTGGTTACAGATGTGAAGAGGACAGAGGTATAGCAGGCAGGAAGTTGAAGTTGAAAGTGAAGCCTGTGACAGTTGCTCAGGAGTGTCCAACTCTTTGTGAACCCATGGACTGATTCTCTGAGCAAGAATACTAGAGTGGGTTGCCATTCCCTCCTCCAGGGGATCTTCCCATCCCAGGGATCAAACCCGGGTCTCCTGCATTGCAGGCAGATTTTTTACCCTCTGAGCCACCAGGAAAGCCCTCTAAAGTTGAAACCCAACACTTAAAAGGGAGTGAGGGCTGTGCTTCCTTGGTGGTCCAGTGGTGAAAATTTTGCCTGCTAATGCAGGAGACATGAGTTCGATCCCTGATGCAAGAGGATCCCACAAACTGAGGAGCAACTAAGCTCATGCACCACAACTACTGAGCCTGTGCTCTTAGAGCCCAGGAGCCGCAACTACCGAAGCCCGCATGTGCTCCACAGCAAGAGAAGCCCCTGAAATGAGAAGCCCGTGTACCACAACCAGAGTAGACCCAGCTCTCCATAACTAGAGAAAAGCCCACACAGCAACAAAAACCCAATACAGCCACAACTAAATAAATATATAATTTTTTTTTTAAAAAAAGAGGGCTCTAAAACAGACAGTGAGAGAACAAGACAGAAACACATGCAAAGGGAAAACACATGAAATTGTATCCCGCCCCATCCTGGTTTTCAGCAGTATAAAGGTACTGTAACAGAGCCCCAGTGGGGACAGAGAAAGGAAAGGGAAAGAGACAAAGGTCGCTTTTAGGAGACTGAGCAGCAGGAATGGGGGCTGGAGAGAAAGTATTCCCCGTGCATGGGGGAGGGAAGGAAGGAAGTGATGCAGGGCAGAGAAGAATGCCAGAGCCCCAATGGTTACACAGAGACCTGTGCAGACCAAGTGAACAGATGGAGACTGAAGGGGAGGCTCCTGGAACAAAGAACAGTCAGATGACCTTCTATCAGAGGTGAATCAGAGGCACTGGCCTGGAAGAAATGAGACCTATGCGTCTGATGTCCCCCAAGCCCAAGAATAGGTATAGAGCATGGATTGCAGCCTGAGAGAATGCTTGAATGAGCACACATAGAGGTAAAACCTATTCATGACCTGAAATTCACCTCCTCTGAAGCTGAGCATATTTCTGAATTTTTTTTGTATTCCTTTCTCTACCTGTCTGAGTTCTGAGCTTAGGAGGAAAAACATAGAAATATAAGTCACAGCATCTAGATTTTTCCAATAGTCATGTACGGATGTAAGAGTTGGACCATAAAGAAAGCAGAGCTTTGAAGAATTGATGCTTTCAAAGTGTGGTGTGGTGTTGGAGAAGACTCCTGAGAGTCCCTTGAACTGCAAGGAGATCCAACCAGTCAGTCCTAAAGCAAATCAATCCTTAATATTCATTGGAAGGACTGATGCTGAAGCTGAAGCTCCAATACTTTGGTAGCCTGATATGAAGAATCGACTCATTGGAAAAGATCCTGATGCTGGGAAGGACTGAAGTAAGAGGAGAAGGGAGAGATGATTGGATGGCATCATCAACTCAATGGACATGAGTTTGAGCAAACTTTAGGAGATAATAAAGGACAGGTAAGCCTGGCATGCTGCTGTCCATGGGTTACAAAGAGTTGAACATGACTGAGTGACTGAACAACAACTTCAGTTAATTATTTGGAAAGCTTCATCTCTCTGGGCCTCAGTTTGTTCACCCTCAGAGTGAGCATGTTAGCACTTACACTCCTCCCAGTAGCCCACAAAGAACCTTGCCAAAGCTATAGGCTCCATGAGGCCAGGGCCACATCTTTCTTGATCTCTATCACGTAGACCATATTTGGAACAGTGCCAGTAGCATAGTAGATGTTCAGTGAATATATGTTAAATGAATTAAATTCATCATCACTGGAATCCATGAAGCAGCAAAAAGCAGAGCTCTCCTGGCTGTGGCAACAGGGCATCTCCCACTCCAGCTGCCCTCTGCACCGTAGAGTCCTGGGGTGGGGGTTGGGGATCACGAGGACTTCAGGGAATCTCGTGTGAACACCGTTGGGCTGGACATAGAACTTCTCTGCTGCAAACTGTAACTATGGTCCTCACACAGCACATGCTGAAGTATAGAAATTAATCTGGTCTGCCCCACATTCACCTGACCGGGGGATCACTTTTCCCACTTCACCCTCTACTTCAAAGACTTGGTCTTTAAACCTTCTTGCTGGTACCGTTTCCCCCCCCTTTCCCATCCCAGAAGATGAAAGCATTTTTCCAGACAGGCCTGCTGTGAGTGACTTCATGGAAATGAATATCTTGTGTCCCTAATGTGCCTCTCACACGAGGAACTCCTTGTATTTATTTATTTTTAAGAATAGGGCTGGGAGGTTGACGTTTCCATTAGCAGTTGAGTGATATTTTTTAAAATAAAAACCCTCCTCCTCAGTGAGACATGCCTCACATTCCCGTCTCCCCACTTCAGGCAGTTATGCCCTACTAAATATGCAGTGGAAATGACACATGTCTGGAAACCCAGCAGCAACACCGTCTCGAGGCTGCTTGCTCCGAGGTATACAATGAAGGTGTTGTAGGAGGTTAATTGAGGAAGGCAGACGCCCAGATTCTCAAAATCTACATCTGTGGCACCTTCTGCATTTGAATCCCATGTACTCCAAGGTGCCTTGTGTTTGAGGGCTGATCACATCTATAGCAGGATAAAGGCACAGAATCATTCAACTTCCAGAAGATCCTGGAAATACCGTGGTGTCTTCAGGTGAACTGTGACCAGTAAGTCCTCCTACAAGGGAGGATGCTGCTGCTGCTGCTAAGTCGCTTCAGTCATATCCGACTCTGCGACCCCATAGATAGCAGCCCACCAGGCTCCCCCATCCCTGGGGGAAGAACACTGGAGTGGGTTGCCATTTCCTTCTCCAATGCATGAAAGTGAAAAATGAAAGTGAAGTTGCTCAGTCGTGTCCGACTCTCAGTGACCCCATGGACTACAGCCCACCAGCCTCCTCCATCCATGGGATTTTCCAGGCAAGAGTACTGGAGTGGGGTGCCATTGCCTTCTCCGACAAGGGAGGATACACACCACAAAAGAGGATGGATCAGCTCCTTCTACATAACCTGAGCACGAGCCACGTGGTCACTTGACTGATTAGATTCCATAGCCCAGTATGCAACTCATTGCAAAGGACAGGAGTAATCAGTTTAACTCAAAGTAATTTTTCTCTGTTTATGTCAACAAGTGTATTCCTACAGGGTACTCTCTTGACGTACATGAAAGCTAGTAATAGGATAGAGATTGTGAAATGGAAATTAAAAATGGAATTAGATGGCTAAGGATTATACTAATGGAATGCAGATTGGATTAAATGTAAATTACTTATCAGAACAGGAGGACATTTGTCCCAGATGAAGAAAGTGTTGAAAGTCTCTGGGCACTGATTTATCATCCAATCTCAAACATACCAAACTTAATCCTTGGCAGAATATGAGGTTACTTAAATATGAAGGGAAAACTTTTCAGTTACCTTTTAACAAACTCAAAAGAGATTTGTAGGCAACAATTAGCTCTTATGGTTCTGATGGTTTACAGGTAATTGAATTAGAAATATGAGACAATTTTTCTTAAAATATACTTGCTTTTATTTAATTAGGGGAAAGATGTTTAGTTTTGATTGATCTTTGGAAGGTTGGAAAGAAGTCTTTAGTATGTGATAAATTTAAGAATCACCTAACTCGATTCCAAGAAGGAAATCTTCTTGAGTTTAGAGATTGCTTTGTTCCAGTACTTAAAGTCACCAACACGAGGAGGACTAGGAGTGGCATTACCAGAGACCTGGAAGCTTGAAAACAATGCTTGTGAGGAGAGAAGCAAGCTGCAGGGAGCACATCTGAAAATAAAGCTGATAGGCTGACATTCTGTGCAAAGTTCAGAGTGTCATCTGAGAATCTCAGTCAGAAACCACTTTACCAGTACTCTCTGGCTCCCCTTGAGCTCTTGGCTTTTCTCTAAAGCTGGAGGCTAGCCCTGTATTATCCGAGATCTGAAAGGAGAGATCTTGGAGGGAAAAACAGAGGATATAAAAACAAATATGTGAGCAAAATGCTCACCTGCACATGCATACACTCACATGCACACACATGTGCAAGTCCCTCCCTGCTAACACGCATGTAACATAATTAACAAAGAAACCACTGTAGGCATTTCTTCTCAATTTCCGAGAACTTCTTAGAGAACAGAAAGAGTTAAGAGAGTATGTACCTTTGTACCTGGTTTCCTTTAGCCAAGTCAAGCAAATGCCACACAAGCATACAGCTTTGCTCTTGATTGTTCAACTTGCTGTTTTGGTGCCAAATATAAAGAGATCCAAATGAAATACAATTTTGCAATCACTAAACACCAGAAATATTTGAGCTTGCTTGGCAAGGTTAGAGTTTGTTGATCCTGCGATGCTATTGGAAAATAAAGTTGTAAGATTCTTTTGCATAGTAGCAGGTCAGTTGATTTGTTTTCATTTTTGCACAGGGAAATAACCGCTTATGTTCTACCTCAGAGTAAAGCAATTTACAGTAATTTTTTCTTTGTCTCTCCTATATCTTTTGTGAAATAGAAAGAGCAATAACTTGGAATATGAGCTAGTTCAACTTCTGGCTCCGTCACCAGTTTCACAACCCTGAACTAATGTCTTATCTGAGCTTCAGTGCTGTTAATCCATGAAATTAGGATAATTGTACGTAGTTCTCATGGTCACCATGACGTATAACAGAAAGAGTAAATGTAAATGCTTGGCATTCATTTATTCAATAACATCTGTTAAATGTGCATACTGTGAGGCTACAGTGCAGAACCAGATAGAAAGCCAGGACTCTGCCCTTAGGAAACACATATTCAAGCGGGAGACAGAGAACAAACCACAAAGAAATCCAAAGTCAGATCCTTACAGGTTAGTGCCACAGGCTCTCACTCATAGATCTTAGCAGGATTAGGAATTTGCAATGATTTATGAGAGCATATGCGTCCTGTTTCTACCCCCAACTGAAGTGTAGTCTCCTGGAGACCAACTATTGTATGCCATTACCATGCACAGAGTAGGCAAATATGCCTCATTGTGGAATAAATGAATGACTGCATTGTGATAAGGAAAGTAATGGAAAAAACAGAGTAAGAGGAAGTAAATCTTTTAGTAGGATAATCTAGAAAGGGCTCTCTAGGATGTTGTAATACTTGAATGATGAGAAGAAGCCCTTCATGGGGATGAAAAAAGCCAGAAGAGGAGAATTCTAGATAGGAAATACGGGCAAAGGCCCTGCAACAGGAAAGTATGTGAAATGCTTAGGGAATGGGAAGGGACCAACAGAGAGGTTACACAGGGACCCAGACTAGGGTTAATTTGCGCATTATTATAAACATAATGTAAGTTCGTTCTCTCGTCCACACCTTCCCTTGTTTATAGTTTTGTTTTAGTAACAAGATTAGCATACATATAAAAATCAGGCAATAATACTAGAGGGCAAATTCCCTTGTTGGCTCAGATGGTAAAGAATCTGCCTGCTAATGCAGGAGACCTGGATCCGATCCCTAGGTTGGAAAGATCCCCTGGAGAAGGGAATGGCAACCCACTCCAGTATTCCTGCCTGGAGAATCCCATGGACAGAGGAGCCCGGTGGGCTACAGTCCATAAGGTCACACAGAGTTGGACACGACTGAAGTGACTTAGCACAGCCCAGCACAGCNTTGGAAAGATCCCCTGGAGAAGGGAATGGCAACCCACTCCAGTATTCCTGCCTGGAGAATCCCATGGACAGAGGAGCCCGGTGGGCTACAGTCCATAAGGTCACACAGAGTTGGACACGACTGAAGTGACTTAGCACAGCCCAGCACAGCATGGGAAACAGATGTCCCTGTTCAGAAATGGAAGCGTAGTGAGCTGAGGCCTCTTAGAAAGGTGACGCTACATCAGAGTTCACCTCTCACTCAAGCTCAGCCTTGAAATGGTTACTCTCTCTGGTGCTTGGCTCCCACTTGAGAGAGTGCCCAGAAATCTGCCTGCACCGAGTGTTCTGATGTCACATTCCAAGTACTTCCATTCTGGAGAAGGATGTCAAGGACATTTTTCCAAGCCAGACTATTTATAGTGCCCCAGACATGGATTCTTTCTCCCGTTTTACGGGTTAACTTCCGAAAGGTGATTGAAGCTTTGTTGCTCAGCTTCTGCATCCTTTAGTGTCATTGAGTTCACCTTTCCTGCAGATTTTATCTTCAGCTTCTAGACTGACTCCACAGACTAGATGAAGCTAGTTTATGCTAATTCATCTTAGCTTCAGCATAAGACACCACTCAATACTTTCCCTCTTTTGGGACAGGAAACTGGCAAGTTCTGCCGATTTTCTCAGATACTTAGTGGTTGGCATCTGTTGATTGTAATTTAGTAACTCTAGCTCTGAGTTCAGATTTATTTATTTGGCTTTAGGATATTCTCTGTTCATCCCTCTTCTTGCCTCAACCATTGGAGGTCTGTCTTAGCTTGGCCGGACGTTGAACCCATGACCTGGCCCAGTGCTCAGCATCCAGGGCCGTGACTTTCCTGTAGAGGGTCATTGTTTAATAGAATTGATGAGGAGAACTTGGCAGCAATCCCAATGTCAGCTTCTTGAGTTCTGCCTTGGACAAGAAGCTTGAGGTTTCTCCTTCCTCGGGGAAACTTGATTTTGGTAGGGGAAGTTTGCCAAAAAAGTTCCTAGATAATTTGTCTGGAATTTTCTTTGAAATATGCAAAATAATAATATATAATGGAGACTTTTTAAAGGTAGGCTACTTCTTTAAAATGATATCTGAAATGTATACCAAATGACATTACAAATATTGTCAAATGCCAGAGAAGGAGAAATATCCTATGATATCTCTTATATGTGGAATTTATAAAGAAATGATACAAATAAACTTACAAAACAGGCAGAGATCCACAGACTTGGAGAATGGACTTATGGTTGCCTGGAGGAGGGATGGGGGAAGGGAGCGTTGGGGAGTTGAGGATGGACGTGTACATACTGCTGTATTTAAAATGGTTAACAAGGACCTACTGTATAGCAAATAGAACTCTGCTCAGTGTGTGTACTGGCCTGGATGGGAGGGGAGTTTGGGGGAGAAGGAATACATGTATGGCTGAGTCCCTTTGCTGTTTCCCTGAAACTGTCAATCAGCTATATCCCAATACAAAATTAAAAGTTAAAAAAAGTGATTATAGGTATGTACATATATGTAAGTATAACTGAATCACTTTACTATACACCTGAAACTAACACAATATTATAAGTCAACTATATTTCAGTAAAAATAAAAATAAAAAATAATTTTAAAAATAAAAAGGTAGTCAACTGTAAAATAAAAAAGAGAAGGAATATAATATTGTGTGTGTAGCATAAGCCCCCATGTAAAACAATTAGCATACAAAGAAGGAAACAAACTGTTGAAGATGTTTATATCTGGACAGTGAGATTATGGAATTTTTAAGTTACTATTTTCTTCAGTTTTCTGCATTTAATGATTTTTAAAGACATGGATTGCTAGTATAATCACAAAAATTACAGTATTTTTAAAAGAAAACATGTTTTGCCACCTGAGCACACAAGATAAATATCATTCTACTAATACTGTGTGATTCTCAACCTAGGGCATATTAGAAGTAACTGAGGGAAAATAAATAAAAATAAACAAAGAGGGCTGGAAAAATCTTTTCGAGATGATGTCTGTGTGTGTGACCTTGATGGTGGTGATGGTTTCAGGGTTGTGTTCAGTTCAGTTCAGTTCAATCTCTCAGTTGTGTCCGACTCTTTGCGACCCCATGAACCACAGCACTCAAGGCCTCCCTGTCCATCACCAACTCCTGGAGTCCACCCAAGCTCATCTCCATTGAATCTGTTATGCCATCCAATCATCTCATCCTCTGTCGTCCCCTTCTCCTCCTGCCTTCAGTCTTTCCTAGCATCAGGTTCTTTTCAAATGAGTCTGCTCTTTGCATCAGGTGGCCAAAGTATTGGAGTTTCAGCTTCAGCATCAGTCCTTCCAATGAACACTCAGGACTGATCTCCTTAAGGATGGACTGGTTGGACCTCCTTGCAGTCCAAGGAACTCTCAGGAGTCTTCTCCAACACCACAGTTCAAAAGCATCAATTCTTTGGCGCTCAGCTTTCTTTATAGTCCAACTCTCACATCCATANGTGAGTCAACTCTTCGCATGAAGTGGCCTAAGTACTA
This sequence comes from Oreotragus oreotragus, assembly GCA_006410675.1. Taxonomy (NCBI): domain Eukaryota; kingdom Metazoa; phylum Chordata; class Mammalia; order Artiodactyla; family Bovidae; genus Oreotragus; species Oreotragus oreotragus. The sequence goes on along the minus strand of SJYX01004586.1, from coordinate 199,634 downwards.
GAGTTTCAGCTTTAGCATCATTCCTTCCAAAGAACACCCAAGGATGATCTCTTCTGGAATGGACTGGTTGGATCTCCTTGCAATCCAAGGGACTTTCAAGAGTCTTCTCCAATGCCATAGTTCGAAAGAATCAGTTCTTCGGCACTCAGCTTTCTTCACAGTCCAATCTTGCACCCATATATGACCACTGGAAAAACCATAGCCTTGACTAGAGGGACCTTTGTTTGCAAAGTAATGTCTCTGCTTTTCAATATGCTGTCTAGGTTGGTTATAACTTTTCTTCCAAGAGTAGCTCTAGTAATTTTCTGGTGGTGTCTTTAGGGTTTTTCTATGTAGAGGATCATGTCATCTGCAAACAGTGAGAGTTTTGCTTCTTCTTTCCAATCTCCATTCCTTTTATTTCCTTTTCTTCTCTGGTTGCTGTGGCTGAAACTTCCAAAACTATGTTGAATAGTAGTGGTGAGAGTGGGCACCCTCGTTTTGTTCCTGACTTTAAGGGAAATGCTTCCAATTTTTCACCATTGAGGATAATTGCTGTGGGTTTATCATATATGGCTTTTATTATGTTGAGGTATGTTCCTTCTATGCCTGCTTTCTGGAAGTTATTGATATTTTTCCCAGCAATCTTGATTCCAGCTTGTGCTTCTTCCAGTCCAGCGTTTCTCATGGTTGTATACTTATCACCAAAGTCATCAGTTGTATACCTTTACTATGTAAAGCTCTGTGTATGTCAATCATATTTCAATAAAGTGAGATTAAAATAAAAATTAACTGAAAAATGTCTAACACTTCCAATTCCCAAGCTGAATGGTGTACAAATTAAATCAGGAACAGAAATGCAGGCATCAGTATTTTTTAAGTTTCCAAGTGATTTCAAAGTGCAGCCAGGGTTTAAAACTACTTGTAGACTAATTAGATAGTTTAGATCAGTGGTTTGCAACCTTGACTGTAATTAGAATCTCCGGGGTAGCTTTTATAAGTCCGGTGTAGGTACGGCCCCTAACCCCAGGGTAGCTTTTATAAATCCAGTGTAGGTATGGCCCCTAACCCCGGGGTAGCTTTTATAAGTCCAGCGTAGGTACGGCCCCTAACCCCAGGTGCTGATTTAACGGGTCTGTAGTGAAGCCCTGGCACTTCTACCTTTTCATTTCCTGGGTGATTCAGATGCATAGAAAGAGTTTCACCCTTTTACCCCCCTAGGTAAACTGACATTCATTGAGTGTTCATGCTGGGCAAGGCCCTGTGCTGAGTTTTATGTGCATTTAATTCTCAAAATAATCCAGTGAGGTGGGCTTCATTATCTTCATTTTACAGAAGAGAAAACTAGAACTCAAGAGATATGCGATAAGTTGCTCAAGGCAGCCCATCTCATTTACTTCTGGGTGGATGCTGTCTAAGTACCCTAATGAGGAACCTGGCTTACCCACTTTTAAATGGTGATGCTGTAGCTCTTCATATGTTTTCCAACTAGCAACTGTCCCATTCCTATCAAATCCATCAAGTGTAAATGCATCTGCAGTTTGCTAATTCTATGATGACCTAAATAACATCAATGTCATGTACATTTTGATACCTTATCGTAATGGTTTAAAACTTAAACTTCTTGTTGAAAGTTATAACAATGTCTCATTGCTTAAACTTTATGTCACTGTCTGTCATCTCTCCTGAAATCCTGGTATGGTTGATATTTTTATTTTATTTTGTATCATTTTTTATAATAAATAGTTAAGAATATTTTGAGAATTCCTCAAAGAATTTTGCAAAATTTCTTAGACAATTGATAATTCTCTGATGTCACAAAACCGGTTTTTGGATTACCTTTGTGCACAGATTTCAACATCATTAGATTTGCTGAGATTTCCTTTCTGATGTTGTATTTAGAATGAGTTGTGTTTTGCTGAACCGGCTGAAAGTAAACTTCTCCTCTTCCAATAGTAGCAGGTCTCCCTGACCTCAAGCAGAGCTGCAGGTGCTCATGGCCAGCAAAACTGGGCCCTTTTCGTTTACAATCTGAGGCCCAGGTCTTTGAAGTAAAACTCATTTACCCAGATTTGTATAGCATTACCTGAGCGTAACATTACCCAATAAAGTCAAATTGATGGGTTAAAGATACAAAGTAAGCCATTTCAATTGCCAGGAATTCCGGATCAGCTTATGGGGTGGGGGGGCAGGTTTTTGTGAGACAGAAGAGAATCAGAGGACAAACACTGTTCAAAGAGTTGATTTGTAACTGCTTTGCTTTTGCATAATCAAATAGACATCGCCTTTCACATAATTTTGCAAACAAATATCTTCCACAAGCTTGCAGTGTAACATAGTCTTTTGAGTAACTTTGTCAGGGAGTATATGCAAAAAGGGAAAAGAAAAGAAAATTTAAAAGAAATGGTCATCTTGGGTGCTTGGGTTCAGATCAAAGGTTCTGCTCACCACCTCATTTTTATTTCTCTTTTCTGTTAGCATGCTTATCTGCCTCCTTCCTTTAGCAGGAATTTTATGTTGTACTTCCAAGGATATTGTAACCCTGTGTTTTGTGATTATTTGGGAAAGAGAAACTCTAATGGATAAGATGGGAAAATATTTTAATGTTTATTTCTTTTAAAAAGTCTTACTACATTTCTTTCACTTATCATAGGCCAGAAGAAAATATAGGAGGTAAATTAATAATGGTCTATGCTGCTAGTCAAACACATAAAAAAGGAATATTTACCAAAGTAATCAAGCACTTTGGGAATAAATACAAATCAAAGGCCATTCCCCTTTCTTCGACTTTCAGATTGGAAAAGAGACTTGTACTGATAACATCAATTTCAGTTAATTAGTAAGTCGGAGTCTTCTGACTTACAGCTTTTAGTTTCAGAAAAACTTAACATAGATAGGAGCATGTTCACTGTAAAGCAAAATACTATAGCATGGTTACTTTTAAAGATTTAGCTGGGAATTTTTTTTAAAGTTCTTATCTCTTTTAAGATAATACCTAGTTTATGAGAATATGTAGACAGATATTTTTATAAAATGTGTACCCTAAAATTCCTCAATTAAAAGTGGAATTTTAATTATCAAGTATTCCACTTCTAATTTCTTCTAGACATTTTTACATCTTTAGGGTATGGCAAAATTTTTAAATATCTTATTAATTCTAGATATTCATACAGCATTAAAAATAACAATAAAAATTTTTGTATCCATCTCAATCTTTGTATGTATGCAACAAATCTGTTGCAAAATATCTCTACTATTATAATTGTCAGGACAAAACAATTTGAAGAGGAAAAGAATTGGAATTTGAATCATGAAAAGAGAAGCAACCTGTCTTCTAACTTTATTCAGAATTTCACAATCCTTGCTAAACCTTAAGGGAAGGGCCAAATGCAATAAAACAGTAGAAACCCAGTAAGAATGTGCCAGAGTTCAGAGAACAGTTGCCCTAGGCTTAACTTCATGACCTTTAATCTATTTGGGGCATCAGTGATTTTTCTATACGGCATCTCACAACGTGACCATGTTCAGTTCCTGCACAATTCTTCTAGCTCTTCTGCAAGCCAGACATAACACGAACACTCAAACGTGACTTTCAGACTCAATTCTTAGGGTGACTTTGCCCCCTGAGAAATATAACAGTTTTCGTTGTTGTGGTGTATTTTAACCATCTAGAACATCAGAGAGTGAGTTCAGATATCATGTTTAACTCAGGGAAGGGTTTTTCTGAGGCTTCTCTGACTTATGCTTTGCCCTAGAAGGATTTTGCCATAGGAGACCTTCTAGAACTCTAAAAGGAGCATCTGAAGAGTGAAGTGTGATCTCGGAATAAGAGCAACACTGATCAGAAAATTAGGAGACTCAGATTTCTGTTATTGATGTATGACTTGTGAGCCACATGACCTTCAGAAATGAAGTTGGAGAATCATTTATTAAGGTCCTTTACTATAGCTTAGGACTTGTCAATATAAATGGAACCCAGCTGCTAGCTTTAGTAACCTCATAATTTAATGAAAAATGTAAATTAATACAGATTACTTTTATATAATTCACGAAGTGATATACAAGCATTTGGAAACATTCTATAGAGACAGATAAATGAATAATCATTTCTGTTTGGGCAGAATAGTCTTGGAGAGATTTCAGTCAGGACTTGAAAAAGTAATTTCCGAATAATCTAGTATGGTGAAAATATACAGTGCAGGAGAAGGAAGAACAATACAAAAAAGATCTTCACAACCCAGGTAATCACGATGGTGTGATCACTCATCTAGAGCCAGACATCCTGNACCCCTCCCTTTGGCTAGATACCTAACTTTATGGTGATAAATTAGTAGCTTTGCTATAGAAGTCTAGTTTCAAGTCCCAGAGAGTGGACAAGAATCACATAGTTTTGAGAGAGTAATACCTCCATGGGAGACCTCGAAGCCCAGTAAGGCTTCCAGATTTCCTGACCATTTGGTGAATGATGTTCAAAGGAAAAATTAAGATATGCCCATCTATGTAACTCTTCAGGCTTAAATACCTGTTTATCTTAAATTACAAAATTAAGTGATGGAAACTTTGTAATAGGTTATAGTGACCCATTGGCTACTATTCATTATCGTTTTAAATTTTTCTTAATTTGTAGGTATCAGAGAGCCTTTTGCTATTTTATTCTTGGAGTATTGTTGTAAATGAAAAATTTTATATCAAAAAATGCAAAAAAAAGCTTAAATATAATTACATATATATTAATAAAACTCCTAGAGGAAAACGTAGGCAGACTACTCTATGACATAAATCACAGCAACTTCGTTTTCAATCCATCTCCCAGAATAGTGGAAGTAAAAGCAAAAATTAACAAACAGAACCTACTTTAACTGAAAAGCTTTTGCACAGCAAAGGAAACTATTATTACTGCCTGAGCCACCAGGGCATCCCAATAAGCAGAGAAAGTACAGGAAATCACATGTGATTTCTTTCTTTTATTTCTTTTCCCAATTCTCTAGCACCCAAGCCCCCATGTAAAACTATAATAGAGGTAAGATGTGCATGTGTGAATCTGACCTTCCGCATCATAGCAAATGTTTTGGGAACTAATTTTACAAGATAGATTACTACCCAGGAATTTGGCCACTGGGTGGCAAACATACAGTACAGATGCAAATAACACTGTGATGTGTTTGCAAACACAACTGATATATTGAAGTCAAGACCTAGAAATTTTGGTTGAAACTTCCTGTCTAATCCCAGCCAGATGAATTGACTACTAAAACCAAACAAACAAACAGACCAAAAAATCAACATTTTTATAGGATTTAAATAAGACTCAGTATTTCATACCACAGTTTTCAAAATATCCAAGCTATGGCCTAAAATCTAGGATTCCAAAAACCAGGAGGATCCAAATTGAGAAAAGACAATCAAGAGACACCAATGCCAAAAGGACACAGATTTTGGAATTATCTAACAAAGATTTTAAAGTAAGTATTGGAAAAATATTCCAGATATTCTTGAAATGAATAGGAAGATAGAAAGTCTCAGCAATGAAACAGACGAATTTTACTTGTGGAAATTGGAGAAAAACACAATAACCAAAAACCTGAAAAATACAATAACCAAATTTAAAAGTTCACTAGATGGCTTCAAGGACATAGTAGTGGAAAAAGCAGAAGAAAGAGTTAATGACCTTGAAAGTAGATCAGTAAAAATTAATGATTTAAAAGATCTTAAATGATCTAAAATAAAAAAGGATAAACCCAAAGAACGCCCAGACACATCACAGTCAAACTGCTTAAAACTAAAGGCAAAGAAAAGTTATCAAAAGAGATTTTTGTCTAGAAATCCAGAGAAGGGGAGGGAAACATGTATTATATAGGGGAACAATTATTCAAATGAAGATGAATTTTTCATTAAAAAACATAAAGGCCAGGAAACAGAACGTTTAGAAATGCTGAAAAAAAACAACGCAACTCCGAATTCTATATCCAGCAAGAAAAATCCTTTAGGATTAAAGTGGAAAAACAGACATTCTCGGGTAAATGAAAATGAAGAGCATTTGTTTCTAGCAGACTTGCTTTAAAAGAATTGCTAAAGGAAGTTTTTCAGGCAAAAGGGAAAGGATACTAAAGGGAAACTTAGAACATTGGGAATGAAGAAAGAGCAACAGAAATGGTAAATATAAAATTACTCTTCTTGTGTTCTATAAAGCATGTTTCATTGTTGAAAGCAAAAATAATAATAATGTCTGATGGGATTTTCATTGTATAGAAGTGTTATACATAGGACAACTACAATACCCTACAAAAGTGTGGCTATATGATGGTATTCTTTTTATAATCCACTTAGAGTAGTAATACGTTGATTTTATCTAGGCAGTGAAAAATTAAGTATGTGTATTATAATCCCTAGAGCAACCACTAAAAATCTGGATAAAGAAATTTAGTAAAAAAATCTCAAAACATTAAAATGGAACACTAAAAAAATGTACAAATGAAAAGCAAGAGAGGCAGGACAAGAAAAACAAAGGAACAAAAAACAAATCAATCAGAAAACAAATAATAAAATGGTTAACGTAAACTTAAACACATCAGTAATTACATTATGTGTAAAGGACCTATATGTGCTTGTGTGTTAAATAATGCTAACTTTCGTCAGTCATGGCCTACTCTTTGCAATTCATGGACTGTAGCCTGCTAGGCTCCTCTGTCCATATACCAACTAAAAAACAGATTGTCAAAATTGACCAAAAAAATTCGTGACCCAACATGTGCTGTATATGAGAAACTCACTTCAAGTATGATTTAGAAATTAAATAGTAAATAATTTTAAAAGATATTTTTAAAATTCTAATAAAAAGAAAATTGGAATGGCTATATTACTATCAGAAGGTGGCAGAGGATGAGATGGTTAAATAGCATCACCAACTCTGTGGACATGAACTTGAGCAAACTCTGGGTGATAGTGAAGAACAGGGAAGCCTGGCATGTTGTAGTCCGTGGGGTCACAAAGAGTTGGACATGACTTAGCGACTAAACAACAACAAAAACATAAAGGTAGACTTCAGAGCAAAGGAAGTGACCAGGGTAAAGATGATTTCACAACAATGAAGAAGTCAGTTAATTAAGCAGACACTGCTTATACACCTAACCACAAAGCTTCAAAATACATGAAGCAAATCCTGTCAGAAGTAAAAGAAGAAATACATATCAGCAATCATAGCTGGGGACCTCAGGACTTCTCTCTTGGTAATATACAAACTAGGGAACAGAAAATCAACAAGAACGTAGAAGATATAGATATAAAAGAACTTAACGCCAGAGCTTATAAATTTATCATTCCAAAACTACTATAATTTAAATAGAATTTGGAAGGATTTGCCTAATCATCATTGTAATCAAGAATCCAAGAAGATGCAATCTAATAGTGCTAATGATTTTTTTTTAATATCAGTTAGATCTAATTGACATTTATACAACACTCCACCCAACAACACAATACACATTGTTTGCAGGTACCCAGGGAAGATTTACCAAGATTGAGTATATCCTAGGTTATAAGTCATAATATATTAAAAGAAATAATGCAAAGTATGTTCTCTGACATAATAGAATCAATAGCAGAAAGATAACAAGAAGCTCTCAAAACGCTTGGAAATTAAGCAATATACTTTTAAATAATCCCTGGGACAAAGAGAACATCTTAAAAGAAATTAGAAAATGTTTTGAAGTTTAAAAAAAAAGAAAAAATACAATCCAACAAAATTTGTGAGGTTCAGCTAAACCAGTGCTTAGAGGAAATTTTACAGCATTAAAATGCTTATAGTAGAGAAGAAGGAGGGTCTCAAATCTTTGACCTCAGTTTTCATTTTAAGAAAACTAGAAAAGAAAAGCAAAAATAAGTCCAAAACAAGAAGGAAGGAGGAAGAAATAAAGATAGGGGCATAAAAATTAAGTTGAAAACAGAAAGGTAGAGAAAATCTATAATCAAAAAGCTGTTCCTTTGAAAGAATCAAGACAATTGATAAAACTTTATCAAGACTGACAAAAAAGAGAGAGAAGACATAAGTTACCAATATCCAAACTGAAAGAATGGATATTACTAGGCTCTACACACATTGAAAGATAATAAGAGAATGGTATGAACAAATCTGTACATATAAACTCAACAGCTTAGATGGAATGTACCAATTCCTCAAAAACCAAATACTACCAAAACTCATCCAACGTAAAACAGAGAGGCATGAAGAAAGAAAAAACTTGAACTCATTTTATGAGGCCATCGTTACCCTGATTTAAAAACAAAAATATTACAAGAAAAGGAAACCAGCTCAGTGCCCCTCATAATCATAGAAAAATCTTCAACAAAATATTTACAAATTGAATTCAGTAATATAAAAAAAGGAATAATACATCATGACCAAACAAGGTTTATTCTAGGAATGGAGGGGATGTTCAGTTATTGACAATTTAATCTGCCAATTTACTAGACTAAAGAAGAAAAACTACATGACCGTTTAATTGATGCAGAAAAATAATTTGAGAAAGTTAAATTCCAATTCATGATTAAAAAAAAAAAAAACCTTTCAGGAACCTAGGGATAGAAGGGACTTTTCTCAATATGATGAAGGGCATCCTCAAAAAAATGTGCAGCTGACATACTCAGCAATGAATGGCTGACTGCTTCCCCTTAAGATCAAGTCAAGGCTATCTCTCTCATCGCTCTTATTCAACATCATTGTGGAAGACCTAGGCATTAGAAACAAACAAACAAAAATCAATAAAAGGTATATGGATTGTAAAGGAAGAAATTTGAAGATGACTTGATTATCTACAAAGAATACTCCAAGGAATCTATCTCCTCCACCCCAACAAATCTTCTAGAACTAATGAGTTTAGCAAAGTTATAAGGTCAAGACACAAAAAAATCAGTTGTATTTTTTTGTAATGAAATGAAAAATCAAAAGTTTTAAAATAATATTTATAAAAAATCCACAAAGTGAAATATTTAGGTATAAATTTATCAATATATATGCTCTAAAGTGGCAACTATTTTAATTGTCATTTGAGACAAATGACAATGATTTTAGGATCATTGAACATTTGTGTTTTTATATTATGCTTTATTTACATTTTTCTTTTTCATTTATATTACATTTTGCTTCATTCTCCATTTTCTTCAAAATGGATAGAGTCATCATGTTTATTATTTTAAGGGCTGTCTAATGCCAAAGAATGCTCAAACTACCACACAATTGCACTCATCTCACACACTAGTAAGGTAATGCTCAAAATTCTCCAAGCCAGGCTTCAGCAGTACGTGAACCGTGAATTTCCAGATGTTCAAGCTGGTTTTAGAAAAGGCAGAGGAATCAGAGATCAAATTGCCAACATCCGCTGGATCCCTGAAAAAGCAAGAGTTCCAGAAAAACGTCTATTTCTGCTTTATTGACTCTGCTAAAGGCTTTGACTGTGTGGACCACAATAAACTGTGGAAAATTCTGAAAGAGATGGGAATACCAGACCACCTAACCTGCCTTTTGAGAAACCTATATGCAGGTCAGGAAGCAACAGTTAGAACTGGACATGGAACAACAGACTGGTTCCAAATAGGAAAAGGAGTGTGTCAAGGCTGTTTATTGTCACCCTGCTTGTTTAACTTCTATGCCGAGTACATCATGAGAAACGCTGGGCTGGAGGAAGCACAAGCTGGAATCAAGATTGTTGGGAGAAATATCAATAACCTCAGATATGCAGATGACACCACCCTTATGGCAGAAAGTGAAGAGGAACTAAAAAGCCTCTTGATGAAAGTGAAAGTGGAGAGTGAAAAAGTTGGCTTAAAGCTCAACATTCAGAAAACATCATGATCAGAAAGATCATAGCATCCGGTCCCATCACTTCATGGGAAATAGATGGGGAAACAGTGGAAACAGTGTCAGACTTTATTTTTTGGGGCTCCAAAAATCACTGCAGATGGTGATTGCAGCCATGAAATTAAAAGATGCTTACTCCTTGGAAGAAAAGTTATGACCAACCTAGACAGCATATTGAAAAGCAGAGACATTACTTTGCCAACAAAGGTCCGTCTAGTCAAGGCTATGGTTTTTCCAGTGGTCATGTATGGATGTGAGAGTTGGACTATAAAGAAAGCTGAGCCCAGAAGAACTGATGCTTATGAACTGTAGTGTTGGAGAAGACTCTTGAGAGTCCCTTGGACTCCAAGGAGATCCAACCAGTCCATCCTAAAGGAGATCAGCCCTGAGTGTTCATTGGACGGACTGATGCTAAAGCTCAAACTCCAATACTTCAGCCACCTCATGTGAAGAGTTGACTCATTGGTAAAGACGCAGTTTCAGGGAGGGATTGGGGGCAGGAGGAGAAGGGGACAACAGAGGATGAGATGGTTGCATGGCATCACCGACTCGATGGATATGGGTTTGGGTAAACTCCGGGAGTTGTGATGGACAGGGAGGCCTGGCATGCTGTGATTCATTGGGTCACAAAGAGTCGGACACGACTGAGTGACTGAACTGACTGACTGAATATTTTATCATATTGCTATAGCAGTATAATATAGAAAGAAGAATGTGAGCTTTTTAAACAAGTCTGAATTCAGATTCTAGTTTCTAAAAAACTAGCAGTGTGACTAGAGGAAGGGGACCTTTCTCAGCTCAGTCATGATAAAATGCCATCTTTTCAGGAGCGTTAGGAGTTAAATACAATGATATGTGTAAAATACCTGATATATGGTAGGTTCCCAACAAAGTAATCATTATTAATATCTTAATTTTAATCTTTCTCCTATTTTTTGACATTTAAGATTGTTTCTTAGCAGAGTATTTATTCTGAAGTCCAAGAATTATTATTACTCCCTTTTTCAGGACCTTTTTTTTCAGGTTTTTAAATCTTCAAACATTATGCCAGTTTATTAATAAACTGAGCAATGCTTGTAAGCATGTTTGCCTGTAGTTTAGTTGAAGATATAGGCAGCCCTACAAAGACAGATGAGGAAACAGAAGCATAGACCTAAGAGGCAGCCCTTCCCCAATGGCATGCTGTGATTCATGGGGTCGCAAAGAGTCGGACACAACTGAGCAACTGAACTGAACTGAACTGAAACGGAAACAAATTGTGAAAAACTTTGACTAATTTGCTAGGCATATGGGCAGCTCTAACTCTAAATTTTCTCATCTTTAAATAAAGGAATTGGACTGAGTGATTTCTGAGTTCATGACCAGGTCTGAAAGTCTAAAGAAGATGGCATTATAAAGTTCAAGAGGAAATACCTTGTGTGATATATGGTCAAATTATATAAATTATTGTAAAGATAATCCCAAGTCAGTAGCTATTACTCTGAACTCCAGAAAAATAAACTCCCTTGCATCATCATAACAGTACTTAATTGAAAAAAAAATTTAATGAATTGATACTACTTTGTGTAATATAGACCAAAATTTTTTTTTCCCATGGCTTCAAGTTGTATTACTTAAAATATTATTCTAGAATGATAAAGCTACAAACTGCATTGGGTACCCCAAAATTCATATCTTGAAGTCCTAACTCTCAATGTTGCTATATTTAGATATTGAAATAATTAATGTTAAATGAAGTCATAAGGGTGGGGTCCTGATTCAATAAGATTAGTGTCTCTACCAGAGGAGCCTCAAGGGAGCTTGCTCTCCTCCCTCATGTACTCAGAGGAAAGCCTTTGTGAGGTTTGAAGTAAGGCAGTCATCTGTAAGCCAGGAAGAGAGTCCACCATCAGAAATCAAATCTGCTGGTCCTTGATTTTTAACTACTAGCTTTCAGAACAGTGAGAAGTAAATTTCTGTTCTTTACTTAACACCCAGGCTATGGTATTTTGTTACACAGTCCACGCTGACTAATACAGATAATCAATAAATGGTCACACAGAGTTGGACATGACTGAAGCGACTTAGCAGCAGCAGCAACTGTAGGATACATTTTTTTTTTAAACTTTCAGTTCAGATATAAAATGTTTTAAAAATGTGATTACAATAGTTAGAATATTTGAATTATTAATTATTTAAAGTAATGGTTGAGCTCTAGAAAACAATACATTTTATCTGATTGTGCAACAATGTTATGATCATAAATATAACCTTCCTGGTGATGTCTTATTTTATTTTAAATGAGGACAATCATTGATTTTTAAACTCATTTTCTGCACATCTGAACTTTTTCAGTGAGCTAAATATTGTGTGTGTGCTCAGTTGCTGTCGTATCCAACTCTTTGCACCTCCATGGACTGTAGCCCACCAGGCTCCTCTGTCCATGGGATTTCCCAGGCAAGAATANTTTTATTTTAAATGAGGACAATCATTGATTTTTAAACTCATTTTCTGCACATCTGAACTTTTTCAGTGAGCTAAATATTGTGTGTGTGCTCAGTTGCTGTCGTATCCAACTCTTTGCACCTCCATGGACTGTAGCCCACCAGGCTCCTCTGTCCATGGGATTTCCCAGGCAAGAATACTGGAGTGGGCTGCCATTTCCTTCCCCAGAGAGTCTTCCCAACTCCGGGATGAAACCCATATCTCTTCATCTCCTGCAGTGGCAGGCGGATTCTTTACCACCGGGCCACCTGGGAAGCCCAAGCTAACTATTAGTGGCATTCAAAACATGCAATGGGGCTAATGAACTTGACGCATAAATGAATTTCAAACCAAGCATGTTCAATTTTCAGTTTTCTTTTTTCTACCTTAAGGAAGTTCTGTTTATATTCATACCTGTGTTAAAAGCTCAGGTAATTATTTTTGGCATTCACTCAACATGAATCTTTTCACAACTGCTTGATGCCAGGTACTGCATTGGGCTCTGGAAATGGGCAAAGGTGAAGATGATAGACCCATTCCCAGCTTTTGCTAAGCTCACAGTCAAGTCCGTATGACAAAGAAACTGGACTTGATAGACAACAAAATATGTTAGAGGCTGTGACAGGTTGCTGTGGGAGCCTGTGGCAAAGGCATCTAACTAGTTACAAGAACCAGGAAAGTCTACCTAGAAAGAGTTTTATTTAAGCAAAACCTGGAAGGAGGTTGTATATATAAGGTAGCAGTAACTAAGTCAAATGAGAAGGGTGAATCAGTGGGAATTAGCTAAGCGAAGAAGCAGAATATGAGTTTTTAGACAGAATAAACATCATACTGAAGGCCTGAAAAGGAACATCATTGCCAATTACAGAAACAAAAAGAAGTTTACTGTGGCTGAGGGTAGAATCTCAAGAGGTTGAAACATGAAGAAACAGGGGTCCATGGACAAATCCATTAGCCTGTTTCACTCTTGACCTTCACTAAGTAAATCCAGAACTTTGCCTTGGACTACCTTACTGTAGACCATTAGCGCCGGAAGGGCTCTAGAATAACAAGCTTTTGTTGTTTTAAGTAAACAAGCAGTAAAACATTGTGAAACATTTTACAGGTTTTATATATGAGTTCAAACACATTTTTTTCCATCTGATTTGCTAAGCTCACAGTCAAGTCCGTATGACAAAGAAACTGGACTTGATAGACAACAAAATATGTTAGAGGCTGTGACAGGTTGCTGTGGGAGCCTGTGGCAAAGGCATCTAACTAGTTACAAGAACCAGGAAAGTCTACCTAGAAAGAGTTTTATTTAAGCAAAACCTGGAAGGAGGTTGTATATATAAGGTAGCAGTAACTAAGTCAAATGAGAAGGGTGAATCAGTGGGAATTAGCTAAGCGAAGAAGCAGAATATGAGTTTTTAGACAGAATAAACATCATACTGAAGGCCTGAAAAGGAACATCATTGCCAATTACAGAAACAAAAAGAAGTTTACTGTGGCTGAGGGTAGAATCTCAAGAGGTTGAAACATGAAGAAACAGGGGTCCATGGACAAATCCATTAGCCTGTTTCACTCTTGACCTTCACTAAGTAAATCCAGAACTTTGCCTTGGACTACCTTACTGTAGACCATTAGCGCCAGAAGGGCTCTAGAATAACAAGCTTTTGTTGTTTTAAGTAAACAAGCAGTAAAACATTGTGAAACATTTTACAGGTTTTATATATGAGTTCAAACACATTTTTTTCCATCTGACTCAGAAGAAATGCTACATATGTAGTTGAGGAAAAAAATTCTTTAGATGGTCTGAAACCCCTGACCAAAATGCCTCTGTCCTCTTCCTCTCCCTGGGAGTTCCTCTTCCAAGAACTGGGCAGGGAAAGCCTCCCCTTGGGGTAGTGCTTGTAGCCAGTCTAGACTGTTGCCTCGAAGAGAAAAGACACCTTGACCAAGCCACCATTCAGGGCAAAGTGATCTATGTTAACAAACTTAGAAGGCAGAATCATATCACCTGTGCTATGTGCTCAGTGGCTTCAGTTGTTGTCTGACTCTTCGCGACCCCGGAGACTGTAGCTGGCCAGGCTTCTCTGTCCATTGGACTCTCCAGGCAAGAATACTGGAGTGGGTTGCCATGCCCTTCTCCAGGAGAGCTTCCTCACCCGGGGACTGAATCTGCATCTCCTACATCTCGTGCATTACAGGCGAATTCTTGGGAAAGCCTATAATATCATCTATGATATGCAAATTATATAGTATCTTTGAGAAGGAAAGAAGGTTTAATTTTCTAATAAAATGAATTTACTGTGGGGCTTTACTGTTGTTTCACTAAGATATATTTTTTCTTAAGTAGATGTCTGCGTTTCAGCTTTTGTTTATCCTCTCTACAGAAGAGTTGACTACTTGTGAGAATTAGAATTACCAAGAATACTTGGTATTACTGATAGGTGTGCGGTCAGTGTTGTAAATGTTCTGATCATAAATTTATTTTTTCCATAATCATAGTTATCACAATTGGCTAATGATTCTTTTTCCCCAAAAGACAATGTACCATATATGTGAAAGTTAAAATATAAGTCGCTCAGTCATGTCTGACTCTTTGCCCATAGACTATACAGTCCATGGAATTCTCCAGGCCAGAATACTGGAATCGGTAGCCTTTCCCTTCTCCAGGGGATCTTCATAACCTAGGGATCGAACCCAGGTTTCCTGCATTGCGGGCAGGTTCTTTACCTGCTGAGCCACCAGGGAAGCCCAAGAATACTGGAGTGGGTAGCCTTCACTTTTCCAGGGGATCTTTCTGTCCCAGGAATAGAACTGGGGTCTCCTGCATTGCAGGTGGTTCTTTACCAACTGAGCTATAAGGGAAGCCCTACCATATACATATTAATGACAAAATATTGACTGAACTAACATTATTATTTTATTTATTTAAAGTAAATTCACATAGGAAGCTTCCTGGACAGAAGGCTCCCCCTATACTCACTTTTGCATCTGATGGCTTTCTAGGAATGCATATGTGAATGTGAGCCTGTGTGCCAGCACATGTGTATTATGTGAGTGCACACACACACACTTCACAGGTAACAGTGACCTGCCTTTGAATTGAAAAGTGTTTTTAAACAGTTTTCATAACCCAACTATCCCAAGAAGCTAAAAATAAAAACAAATCATTGTTTAACATAATATATACTTTATTTTAAATGAAAATTCATAAATATTTTCTCAAGCAGTGTCTTATTGATAGCCTCTTAAAAGAGTATTGATATTTCAAATGTATGTCTTTTTAAAAATAAGCGTTTTCATCTTACTATCCTGTTGATATAATAAAAGTAAAAAGTCTCGGTGCAAAATATGGCCCTAAGAAGAGTTATTACTTATCTCTGTATTTCTCTAAATGAATCATGTTTTGAACTGGAGAACAAAGGAGGACTTTTCTAACTAGATTTGATGTAAAAAAATTACTCAGCTTTAACTATAGCTCTGGACAATTTGTTTAGGCATCAAATTCATCTCTACTATTATATATTTATCACTTCACTTTGAAAAGGCCCATATGCTAAGCCATGCATGAATGAGGATTCTACTTTTAAATGACAATAATTTGTCTAATATTACAAAGCATTGGTTAATGTTTAGCCTATGGTAAATATTTATTTGACCCTGTTCTGATCTTGTTATCCCACATCACAACAAACAACATCTCTTAATGGAAATGTTAAAAGTCAAAAGCCAGCATGTCTGTTCACAAAATCCTTGAGACCCTACAGATCCTTTCATGTCAAGAACAGAAGTCTACAGATGAGGAAACTGAAGTCAGAGAGGGGGGAGATTTCCTGCACTGGAGGTTGCGTGTGTAACTTGAGCAGGAATTTCGTAACACAGCAGGATTGGAAGGCAGACAGTCTGGCTCCAGGATCTGCCTTCAGCTGCAGGGTTCCACTGCCTCTTTTCTAGTTCCATTAATATTTTACATTTTTATCATCATAAAGCTGTCTGTGCATAACTTCCTTTTATCTCTTTATAAGCATATGGAGCCTTTCAGCACATAATGGAAAACACACTCTATGTGTAAAATGTGACAAAATTAATTACTAATAAAGATTTATTGATCTCTTAACAGTGTGCAAAGCACCTTATAGATGTTTGTGGGAGCATGAGAACTGACAGTAAAATAATGATACTAAAGTTTTTATTTTAATCTTTATACTTTGCTCTGTTTTCTATGAGCAGTGTCTGGCATATGTGGATTAAACATTTGATGAATGAATGGATATATGTTATTATATGCTATGACTATAAATTTAATTTAAAATAAGAAACATCAAATCAAGTCAGTAATATAAACTACTGAAACAATTATATTTTGGAATTTCTTTTGAGAAATGTGTCTGAACATAGACATCAACACAAGTATTGTTTTTCTAAGCCTGGGATCAGCAAAGTTTTTCTATAAAGGGTCAGATAGCAAATATTTTAGGCTTTGCAAGCCATTCAGTCTCTGTCACAACTATTGAATTCTGCTGTTATATTGCAAAAGCAGCATGGACATATAGCAATGTACATGGATGTGTTCCTGTAACATTTTACTTCTGGATACTAAGGGGCTTCCCTGGTGCCTCAGATGGTAAAGAATCTGCTTGTAATGCAGGAGACTCGGATTAGAGACCCGGTTTGATCCCTGGGTTGGGAAGATCCCTTGAAGAAGGGAATGGCTACCCACTCCAGTTTTCTCCCCTGGAGAATTCCATGGACAGAGGAGCCTGGCTAGCTAAGTCCATGGGCTCATAAAGAGTTGAACACAATTTAGCAACTAACACACTCTATATACTAAAATTTCAATTTCTTGTAATTTTCATGTACCATAATATATTCCCTTTCATTGTTTTTTAGACATCAAAAACTGTAGCTTACAGGCTGTACGAAAACTAGGGAGGATAGATTTGGCTCAAGGGCAGAGCATCCACCTCCTTCGTTAGTGAACATGTTGGAAAAGAGGACATTACCATAATAGTGTTGGGCTTCCCAGGTGGCACTAGTGGTATAGAACCTGCCTGCCAATGCAGGAGACACAAGAGACTTGGGTTTGATCTCTGAATCAGGAAGATGCCCAGGAGTAGGAAATGGCAACCCACTCCAGTATTCTTGCCTGTAAAATCCCATGGACAGAGGAGCCTGGTGGGCTACAGTCCATAGGGTCGCAGAGTCAGACATTACTGAAGCAACTTAGCAGGCATGCACACCATGATAGTGTAGCATGTCATCAGTGGTGAATTACCTTGATTTGAGACAATCCCAACTCTCCTAGTCTGTAACATTCATTTCTTAGATTCTTTGTGCTTTAGTTTCTTCATCTGTGAAATGAAGATGATAATAGTACCTTCCTCATTAGTTTATTGTGGAGATAAATGAGTTAAAACATACAAAGGAACTAAAATGATCCTTGGCATATAATAAATACTATCATCGTATTTACTAAGTAAATAACCTCATTGTTTAAAAGCATTTGGGACTCCTTTATAAAGATTGTTGAAGCCAATTTACAAAGTGTGGAAGAAAACATCATTACATTATCATCACCTTCTTCAGGAAGACTGTCCCTGAATTTGTCCATTTCAAAAATATAAATCTAAATTAACATCTGTATCAGAAATTTACTTCAAAATTATACTTCATGAAATCTGTCACTAGATTTGACTGTTTAAAAATATAATTGTTTTAAAAAAAAAAAAAAAAAGCTTCATGTGAAAGGACTTCCCTGGCAGTTCATTGGTTAAGACTGTGCTTCCCCTGCAGAGGGGCACGGGTTTCCATGTCTGATCAGGAAAGTTCCACGTGCTGCGTAATGCGGGCAAAAAAAAAAAGACTCACAAAAAGTGTAACTATCATGTAAAGGGCAAATATTTTAAAAGAAGAAGATACTAATAGACTAAGAACAACATAGTGGTTACCAGTGGGGAATGGAGGGAAGAGAGGCATAAACTATTGAGTGTAACACAGGTTCAAGGATGTATTGTACACAATAGGGAATACAACCAATGTTTGTAATAACTAATCTTTAAAATTGTAAAAATTATAAAAATTTTATTTAAAAACATTTTTTAAAAAAAAGAATGAGTAGTAAGCTTGAAAAAAATTACCCAAAGGGCCTTCTAGGCTAGGTTTGAGTAGTGAAATCATTAAAATCTGCACACTTCCCAGTTTACCATTGGACATTCTCATTTAGGTAGAAACCTTATTGTGTTTTTCCTTATAGTTATATTTTACACTTTCACATAAGGAGCTTAAAATCTCAGAGAGGAGATATAATATACACACATAAAAATGCAACTGACTGTAATAAATGATAAGGGCCATACAGGTAATACAGCGGAGGGTGTTATGAAGGAAGGCTAAATGAATTCCCGCTAAGGCAGTTACATCTATCATGGTAACCTTTATAGTTGGGCCTTGAAAGAAGGGAAGACTATTTTTAAGAAAAGTTATGAATGTGATATGCAGTACTTCTGTTAAGACACCTTTCCTGGTAACACATCCAGCCTCTGGCCACAGAGGGGAGCATGTCA
The DNA here is from genome assembly GCA_006410675.1 of Oreotragus oreotragus. Classification (NCBI taxonomy): domain Eukaryota; kingdom Metazoa; phylum Chordata; class Mammalia; order Artiodactyla; family Bovidae; genus Oreotragus; species Oreotragus oreotragus. The sequence goes on along the minus strand of SJYX01004586.1, from coordinate 180,788 downwards.
TCCAGCCTGGATTACATAATATCTCCAGAAATTTTCAGAACTGTAGGCAAGACTGCATACTTTAGTTTCTGGTCACAAACTGAAAAATGTAATTCTCAACATGCTTACAGCCGCATCAACTGCCACGTGGAGAAGCTCTTCCCAGAGATTAAAGTAAACAAGCAAAAGATAAGCAAAACGGAAAGATAGATTCCTGATATAGTTAGTTCAGGTCATCCTAAGGCCACATCTACTTTCTAACTCAGGATATCTAAAATGCAGCTTATCTCTTTCTGTTCCTCATAGCTCTTGCCACCAGATACCTGGTCCTTTCCTGAAATTAGCTTCCCATTGCCTTATCTAATCATTCACCTATAACACTCCACCTTTGTCAGCTCACCTACCCAGCCAACTTCAAATCCAGGTGATTTTCCCTTTGTTTCCTTTTGTGATGTTTACTTTTAATTTGTATCAACAAAAAGTATGCTCACGTTTTAATGGCCAAAATAGTATGACTACACAGTGTGAAAGCATTATTCGTTCAGTTGTGTCCAACTCTTTGCAATCCCATGGACTGTAGCCCACGCGTCTCCTCTGTCCATGGAATTCTCCAGGCAAGAATTACTGGAGTGGGTTTCCATGCCCTTCTCCAGGGGATCTTTTGGATACAGGGATGAAAACCAGGTCTTCCACGGTTGTAGGCATATTTTTTACTGTCTGAGCCACCACGGAAGCCCAGTATGACTACATGTATAAAAAAAATTGGCAACACCCACCCCATTTCTCCCCTCTGGATTTTTGTTCTCCAAAGCAATCATTTTAAACAAGTCTTGCTGTTTCTGTTGATGCGCATATACTCAGTCACTCAGTTGTGTCTGACTCTTTGTGACCCCATGAACTGTAGCCTGCCAGGCTCCTCTGTGTATGGGACTTTCCAGGCCAGAATACAGAAGTGGTTTGCCATTTCCTCCTTCAGGGGATCTTCCTGGCCCAGGGATAGAACCGGTGTCTCCTGCATCTCCTGTATTGGCAAGAGGATTCTTTATCTACTGAGCCATTAGGAAATCTGTTTTTATTGATATGTGCTTCTATATTTGTAAATAGCATGCTTAACTAAATAATATGCTTAACTGTGATTGTTTGATTTTCCTTTTTAGTTATTTAGCTCTAAAAGATAGAGTTTTATCTCTCCTATAACACACATACACACAGCTCATAGTATTTTATTATATTCCTTTATTGGAAACAATGTTCCCCCCTTAGATACCTCCTTCGAGGGAAGCAGGCCTTCCCTCTTATGCTCTAAATTCTTCTCCCATATTCATCTCCAGACTCTGCCAGAGTGGTAAAACTTCTTTCAATATGTTGACATTCTTCATCTGGTAATCTCCCTGGTTTGTTTTGTCTTGTTTTATTTTTTTTATTGAAGAAATTTCTCATGTTGCAGTTTTTGCTCAGTCAGTAAGTCGTGTCCGACTCTTTGTGACCTCATGGACTGCAGCATGCCAGGCTCCCCTGTTCTTCACTGTCTCATGGAGTTTGTTCAACTTCATGTCCATTGAGTCTGTGATGCTATCCAGCCATCTCATCCTCTGCCACCCCCTCCTCTTTTTGCCTTCAAATATTTCCCAGCATCAGGTGCTCCAATGAGTCAACTCTTCACATCAGGTGGCCAAAGTATTGGAGTTTCAGCTTCAGAATCTATCTTTCCAATGAATATGCAGGGTTGATTTCCTTTAGGATTGCCTGGTTTGATCTCCTTGCTGTCCAAGGGACTCTNTCAAATATTTCCCAGCATCAGGTGCTCCAATGAGTCAACTCTTCACATCAGGTGGCCAAAGTATTGGAGTTTCAGCTTCAGAATCTATCTTTCCAATGAATATGCAGGGTTGATTTCCTTTAGGATTGCCTGGTTTGATCTCCTTGCTGTCCAAGGGACTCTCAAGAATCTTCTCCAGCACCACAGTTTAAAAGCATCAATCCTTCACTGCTCAGCCTTCTTTATGGTCCAACTCTCACATCTGTACGTGACTACTGGAAAAACCATAGCTTTGACTACACGGACCTTTGTTGATAAAGTGATGTCTCTGCCTTTTAACATGCTGTCTAGGTTCATCATAGCTTTCCTTCCAATCAGCAAGCATCTTTTAATTTTATGACTGCAGTCACCATGCACAGTGATTTTGGAGCCCAAGAAAATAAAATATGTCATCGTTCCTCTTTTTCCCCTTCTATTTGTCATGAGGTGATGGGACTGGGTACCATGATCTTAGTTTGTTGAATGTTGAGTTTTAAACCAGCTTTTCCACTTTCCTCTTTCACCCTTCTGCTTCACTATGGATTATCTGTTATCTATGCCTCTTCCCAGCTGTCAGCCTGTTCTCTTCATCCAGGGGATTCTCTTTGGAATGGATCTCTTGTTTCCTGGAATTGATTCACATACCCCCTTTTTTGGTTTATTTCCTTGTTTTGGTGCAGCCAGTTATCTAACATATTCTTAAAAATTCGTGCATGAAATGTCATTTTTGAAATCGATTTCCATGTCCCTGTTGTTCAGTTGCTAAGTCATGTCTGACTCTTTGCGACCCCATGAACTGCAGCACACCAGACTTACCTGTCCTTCACTACCTCCTGGAGTTTGCTCAAACGCACGTCCATTGAGTTGGTGATGCCATCCAACCATCTCATCCTTGTTCATCCGCTTCTCCTCCTGCCTTCAATCTTTCCCAGCATCATGGTCTTTTCCAATGAGTCAGCTCCTCACATCAGGTGGCCAAAGTATTGAAGCTTCAGCTTCAGCATCAGTCCTTCCAGTGAATATTCAGGATTGATATCCTTTGGGATTGACTGGTTTCATTTCTTTGCTGTCCAAGGAAGTCTCAAGAATCTTCTCCAGAACCACCGTTTGAAAGCATCAGTCCTTCGGGGCTCAGCCTTCTTTATGGTCCAACTCTAATGTCTATACCTGACTATTGTCCCAACACTTTAGGATATAGAATTCTAGGTTAGAAATTATTTTACTGTAAGATATCTATGTATTGGGACAGATATAGAATTCTAGGTTAGAAATTATTTTCCCGTAAAATATCTATGTATTGATTGCCTTCTAGCTTGCAGTTTTGATATTGAAAAGTACAATGACACCCATTCCCAATCCTACATGTGAACTGTTTCCATCTTACCTATCAAAAATTTATATTCTCAGTTTATCTCTAATGGAGTGAGAATTTACATTGATATGTCTTAGTGTTAGTCTGTTCTTTTTTTCTCTCTTTTTTCCTAGGTACCTGGTTGTCCCTTTAAATCTGAAAACCCATTCCTTCATTTCTGGTGATATCCTTGCAGTTTTAAAATTATTTCTTCCTCTTGGTTTTCTGTGTTCTCTTTTTATATCCCCTGTGATTTAGATATTAGACCTTTGTGGTGTATCCTCTACTTTTTAAAAACCTTTGTATTCCATTTTCTACACCTTTTCTACACCTTCATTTTTATCTTCTTTCTGAGAAATTTGTGTGCTAATTTATATTCCAAAACTTATATTTAATTTTAAAATTTTTCTTAAAATTTAACATTAAATAATTTTAAATTATAATTATAGTTCTCTTTGCAGTTTTCTTTTCCTCTTTGCATCATCTCTGTTTTCTCCAGATTTCACTTCTTGTATGTATTCTTTTTTATTCTGCCTTTCATGTTAATAGCCTTTCTTATATTTCTGATGAATATTAGCTATATGTTTATATATAAAAATTAGTCACTAAAATTGATTGGATGCTCTGTGTTAAATTGGAGATGGCCACTCTGGGATTTGATTACTGGTGACTAGTGATCTGGTTGAAACTCAGCTCTCTTTAGGAAGTTTCTCAACTGCTAACATCTATTGGTCTTTTCCCTTTGGCTGACAAGTTTCTCCAGAAAAAAATTCTCTAGTAGTTCCTAGATGAAGTCTGATTGTCAAAATCCAAGGAACTGTGAAGAGAAGGGAATACCAGCCTTTCACTTACTCTTTCCACGGCTGCATCTTGTCCTACCCTCAGCTCTGCCCAGATGCCTTGGGTCCAGAACCTGTCTAATTTGTCTCCACAGAGAACCAACTTCCTGTACCCTGCTGATATAGCAGACAGGCAGTTAACTGGCTGTGCAGTGTGGGCCTGTAGATCTGGGAATCTAACTATTACATGTAAAGTCATCCCTCCTCTTTTATCCTTAAATTCCCAACCCTAGTAACTGATGCCACCATTCCTTAAGGAAGTTCAGATTTCTTTGTTGTCATTCTTCAGTCACTAAGTTATGTCTAATCATTTGTGATCCCTTGAAATGCAGCACACTAGGCTTCCCTGTCCTTCACTACCTCCTGGAGTTTGCTCAAACTCATGAGATTCCATCCAACCATTTCATCCTCTGTTGCCCCCTTCTCCTCTTGCCCACAATCTTTCCCAGCATCAAGGGCTTTTCCAGTGAGTCAACTCTTCACATCAGGTGGCCAAAGTACTGGAGTTTCAAATTTCTTTAAGCTTAAAGAATCTGATCCCTTTTTACTGACTTCCCCCAAGAAGGCTGAGAAAACAGATCTCTGTACCCTCTAACAGTCCATCTACTTCCCAGAGTAAAAAATGTTACTGGTATGACTTGTGCTCTCTTTTTCTTACGTTCTCTCTCTCTCTTTACTGTTACAATATGTTTGGGGTAAATGTGTTTATTCAGTCATATTTAACCAAAGTATCCATTTGGAATCCACCTTTTTAGAATCAGAAATTACACCCTCCATTACTGCTATCGATATTCCAACAATGGTCATCATACAGTCTTCACCTTCTTTCTTATGACAACAATCTCCTAAGCAATATCCTTTCCAGTCTGTCATCCTTGAGTCCAACATGCACAATCATCCATCCAAAATGCAAATCTCTCAGTGTCACTTCTGCTAAACTTTGGTAGCTCCCCGTGCACTAGAGAACAATATCCAACTTCCTTACTGTAGCATGCAGCCCTGAATAATCCTATCTCTATAGCTTATTTTGTATCCCTTGCCACATAGTGGACCTTACACTCCAGCGAAATGAAATCGCTTGTGCCCAACCACCAGGCGCATACATGCCACCCTCGTGGAGGCCATGCTGTCTCCCACCTCCTCCCCTTCAGACACACCTTTTTTTCTCTCCCTCCCCATTTACACAAGAACAACACAGTGAAATCTCCAGGGAAGACTTAAAAATACTCTCTTCTCCCTAGAGAATCAGGAGCCCCTGCTCTATGTTCTTGGACTTATCTGATAGCTCAGTTGGTAAAGAATCTGCCTGCAATTCAGGACACCTGGGTTCTGTCCCTGGGTTGGGAAGATCCCCTGGCAAAGAAAATGGCAACACACTCCAGTATTCTTGCCTGGAAAATTCCATGCACAGAGGAGCCTGACAGGCTACAGTCCATGGGGTTGCAAGAGTTATAGAAAGTACCTTTTCCATACATACTTTATATACTGAAATGAGCTTCTCATGCTTCTGGGAGAGGAAGTGTGGCTTCTTCATCTTTCTTCATTTGCTGGTGATCCAGCCCTCCTGGAAGTAGCCGTGGAAATACCAGCCACTTTTCTTTTCTCTCTTCCCTCCCCTCTCTGCTGTCTCTAACTGTTAAACCAGTTTAACTGAGGGTAAATCTGCACACCAAGGGTGGTCCAGAATGAGTGTATATTACAGAAAAGAGATAAATTCCCAGGTCCATACCTTCTTGTGCCTCCGCGCCCACACTGCAGGTTTTGGCCTCAGAGTGCGAGCCTATCCTCAAGCTCCCATGAAGACACACTCAGGACTATCTGATTCTGATTTTCCTCAGAAATGTAGATAAAGCTTTCTTCATCACCACTATCACCAAAATGTAATGTTCTTTTTTTCACAAATAGATTTATTTAGTAGTTTTTTCTCACTTTGTTTTCTAAAACATTCATTCAGGCTAAGTTGCTTCACTCATGTCCGACTCTTTGCAATCCTATGGACCATAGCCCTCCAGGCTCCTCGGTCCATGGGATTCTCCAGACAAGAATACTGGAGTAGGTCACCATTTCCTTCTCCAGGGGATCTTCTCAACCCAGGGACTGAACCTGTGTCTCTTACATCTCCTGCATTGGCAGGAAAGTTCTTTACCACTAGCGCTACCTGAGAAAATTACCAAAAGCCATGTATTCTAGTTTTAGATACTTCTGAACCCAGACTTTTATTTTTGGGGGCTCCAAAATCACTGCAGATGGTGGTTGCAGCCATNAACGAGGTTCATGGCATCTGGTCCCATCACTTCATGGGAAATAGATGGAGAAACAGTGGAAACAGTGTCAGACTTTATTTTGGGGTGCTCCAAAATCACTGCAGATGGTGACTGCAGCCATGAAATTAAAAGATGCTTCCTCCTTGGAAGGAAAGTTATGACCAACCTAGATAGCATATTGAAAAGCAGAGATATTACTTTGCCAACAAAGGTCCATCTAGTCAAGGTTATGGTTTTCCAGTGGTAATGCATGGATGTGAGAGTTGGACTGTGAAGAAAGCTGAGCGCTGAAGAATTGATGCTTTTGAACTGTGGTGTTGGAGAAGACTCTTGAGAGTCCCATGGACTGCAAGGAGATCCAACCAGTCCATCCTAAAGGAGATCAGTCCTGGGTATTCATTGGAAGGACTGATGCTGAAGCTGAAACTCCAGTACTTTGGCCACCTCATGAGAAGAGTTGACTCACTGGAAAAGACCCTGATGCTGGGAGGGATTGGGGGCAGGAGGAGAAGGGGACGACAGAGGATGAGATGGCTGGATGGCATCACCGACTCGATGTACATGAATCTGAGTGAACTCCGGGAGTTGGTGATGGACAGGGAGGCCTGGCATGCTGTGATTCATGGGGTCGCAAAGAGTTGGACACAACTGAGCGACTGAACTCAACTGAAATATAAGATAGCTCTCCCAAAGAATGAAAGGTTGCTTTCATATTCATATGGCAGTTAATACAATGCAACATGATAATTTTTGAGGAAAAAAATTCTGTGATTTTTTAAAAGTGAAGAACACGTTTGGTAAAATTCAACCTCTATTTCTTCTAGTTTTCTTTTTAATTTTTAATTTATTTTTAATGGAAAGATAATTGCTTTACAGAACTTTTTGGTTTTCTGTCTTACATCAACAAGAATCAGCCATAGGTACACCTATATTCCCTCCCTCCCGAACCTCCCTCCAATCTCCCTCCCCATTCCACCCTTCTAGATTGCCACCCTGTTTGAGACTCCTAAGTAATACAGCAAATTCCCATTGGCTAACTATTTTACATATGGCATTGTAAATTTCCATTTTACTCTCTCAATACACCTCACCCTCTCTTTCCTCCCTTTCCCCAGCGCCCAAGAGTCTGTTCTCTATGTCTGTTTCTTCATTGCTGCCCTGAAATAAATTCATCAGTACCATCTTTTTAGATTTCATATATATGTGTAAGTATACAATACTTCCTTCCCTGTGGCTCAGACGGTAAAGCATCTGTCTACAATGCGGGAGACCCAGGTTCGAGCCCTGGGTTGGGAAGATCCCCTGGAGAAGGAAATGGCAATCCACTCCAGTACTGTTGCCTGGAAAATCCCATGGACAGAAGAGCCTGGTAGGCTACAGTCTATGGGGTCGCAAAGAGTCGGACACGACTGAGTGACTTCACTCAATACAATACTTATATTTATCTTTCTGACTTACTTCACATTGTATAATAGTCTCTAGATTCATCCACCTCATTAGAACTGACTCAAATGTGTTCCTTTCTATGGCTGACTAGTATTCCATTGTATATATGTACCACAGCTTCATTATCCATTCATCTGTTGATGGACATTTAGGTTGCTTCCATGTTCTAGCTATTGTGAATATTGCTGCAACAAACATTGCAGTACATGTGTCTTTTGTTCAATTTTGGTTTCCTGAGGCTATATGCCTAGGAATGGGATCGCTTGGTCAGTGAAGTGAAAGTGAAAGTAGCTCAGTCATGTCCCCATGGATTATACAGTCCAAGAAATTCTCCAGCCCAGATTACTGGAGTGGGTTTCCTTTCCCTTCTTCAGGGGATCTTCACAACCCAGGTGTCAAATCCAGGTCTCCCACATTGCAGGTGGATTCTTTACCATCTGAGGCACAAGGGGAGCCCAAGGATACTGTAGTGGGTAGCCTATCCCTTCACCAGTGGATCTTCCTTACCCAAGAGTCAAACTAGAGTCTCCTGCATTGCATGCAGATTCTTTACCAACTGAACTATCAGGAAAGCTTCTGGGTCAGATAGTGGTTTTATTCCTAGATTTTTAAGGAATCTTCATACCAATGTCTATAGTGGGTGTATCAGTTTACATCCCACCATCAATGTAAGAAGATTCCCTTTTCTCCACACCATCTCCAGCATATATTGTATGTAGAATTTTTGATGATGGTGTGAGATGGTATCTCATTGAAGTTTTGATTTGTATTTCTCTAATAACAGACTGGTTTCAAATAGGAAAAGGAGTACGTCAAGGCTGTATATTGTCACCCTGCTTATTTAACTTATATGCAGAGTACATCATGAGAAACACTGGACTGGAAGAAACACAAGCTGGAGTCAAGATTGCTGGGAGAAATATCAATAATCCCAGATATGCGGATGACACCACCTTTATGGCAGAAAGTGAAGAGGATCTAAAAAGTCTCTTGATGAAAGTGAAAGAGGAGAGTGAAAAAGTTGGCTTAAAGCTCAACATTCAGAAAACGAAGATCATGGCATCCGGTCCCATTACTTCATGAGAAATAGATGGGGAAACAGTGGAAACAGTATCGGACTTAATTTTGGGGGGCTCCAAAATCACTGCAGATGGTGACTGCAGCCATGAAATTAAAAGACGCTTACTCCTTGGAAGAAAAGTTATGACCAACCTAGATAGCATGTTGAAAAACAGAGACATTACTTTACCAATAAAGGTCCATCTAGTCAAGGCTATGGTTTTTCCTGTGGTCATGCATGGATGTGAGAGTTGGACTGTGAAGAAGGCTGAGTGCCGAAGAACTGATGCTTTTGAACTGTGGTGTTGGAGAAGACTCTTGAGAGTCCCTTGGACTGCAAGGCGATCCAAAGGGTCCGTTCTGAAGGAGATCAACCCTGAGATTTCTTTGGAGGGAATGATGCTGAAGCTGAAACTCCAGTACTTTGGCCACCTCATGCAAAGAGTTGACTCATTGGAAAAGACTCTGAGGGATAGGGGGAAGGAGGAGAAGGGGACGACCGAGGATGAGATGGCTGGATCGCATCACTGACTCGATGGATGTGAGTCTGAGTGAACTCTGGGAGTTGGTGATTGTCAGGGAAGCTTGGCGTGCTGTGATTCATGGGGTCGCAAAGAGTCGGACACCACTGAGCACCTGAACTGAACTGAATAATGAGTGATGTTGAGCATCTTACCATGTGTTTCTTAGCCATCTGTTTGTCTTTTGAGAAATGTCTTTTTAGGTCTTCATCCCACTCTTTGATTGGGCTGTTTGTTTCTCTGGTATTGAGTTGTATGAGCTGCTTGTGTATGTTTTGGAAATTCTTTGTCAGTTGTTTCATTTGCTATTATTTTCTCCCATTCTGAGGGTTGTCTATTCACCTTGTTTGTAGTTTCCTTTGCTGTGCAAAAGCTTTTAAGTTTAATTAGTTCCCTATTGTTTTTTTTTTTAATTTCCATTTCTCTAGGAGGTGAGCCATAGAAGATCTTGCTATGATTTATGACATTGACTGTTCTGCTTATGTTTTCCTCTAAGAGTTTTATAGTTTCTTATCTTAAACTAAGATCTTTACTCCATTTTGAGTTTATCTTTGTGTGTGGCATTAAGAAGTGTTTTAATTTTATTCTTTTTCATGTAGCTGTCCAGTTTTCCCAGTACAACTTATTGCCGAGGCTATCTTTGCCCCATTGTATATTCTTGTCTTCTTTGTAAAAAATAGGTTATGCATAGGGTTATGGGTTTATCTCTGGGTTCTCTATCTTGTTCCATTTGTCTATATTTCTGTTTTTGTGCCAGTACCATACTGTCTTAATGACTGTAGCTTTGTAGTATAGTCTGAATTCAGGAAGGCTGATGCCTCCAGCTCCATTCTTCTTTCTCAAGACTGATTTGGCTATTTGGGGACTTTTGTGTTTCCATATGAATAGTGAAATTTTTTTACCAGTTCTATGAAAAATGCCATTCATAGTCTGATAGGGATTGCATTGAATTTGTAGACTGCTTTTGGTAGTAGTCATTTGACTCTTCCTATCCAGGAACATGGAATATCTCCCCGTTTATGTCATCTTTGATTTCTTTCATCAGTGTCTTACAGTTTTCTGTTTACAGGTCTTTTTTTCTCTGTAGGTAGGTTTGTTCCTAGATATTTTACTCTTTTTGTTGCAATGGTAAATGAGATTGATTCCTTACTTTCTCTTTCTGATTTTTCATTGTTAGTATATAGGAATGCAACTGATTTCTGCTTATAGACCTTGTATCCTTTGAACTTTGTTGAATTCACTGACTAGCTCTAGTAATTTTCTGATAATTTCTTTTGGGTTTTCTATGTATAATATCAGGCCATTGTAAACAGTGAGAGTTTTACTTCTTTTCCAACCTGGATTCCTTTTATTTCTTTTTCTTTGCTAATTGCCATAGGTAGGACTTTCAAAACTATGTTGAATAATAGTGGTGAAAGTGGGCACCGTTGTCTTATTCCTGATCTTAGAGGGAATACTTTTAATTTTTCACCATTGAGAATAATGTTTGCTGAGGGCTTATCATATATGGCCTTTACTATGTTGAGGTAGGTTAGGGTTTGAACTTTTCTAAGAATCTGTCCATTTCCTCTAGGTTGTCCATTTTATTAGCATATAGCTGCTCGTAATATTCTCTTATGAAACTTTGTATTTCTGTGTTGTCTGTTAGAACTTTGTTTTCATTTCTAATTTTGTTGATCTTATCTCTTCCCCCTTATTTTTGATGAGTCTGCTAGTGGTTTTTCAATTTTGTTTATCTTCTCAAAGAAACTGCTTTTAGTTTTATTAATATTTGCTACTGTTTACTTCATTTCTTTTTCAATTATTTCTGCCCTTATCATTATGATTTATTTCCTTCTGCTGACTTTGGGGGTTTTTGTCCCTTTTCAAGCAATGTAGACTTAGGTTGTCTATTCGATGTTTCTCTTGTTTCTTGAGGTATGATTGTATCACTATAAACTTCCCTCTTAGAACTGGTTTTGCTGAATGCCATAGGTTTTGGGTCATCGTGTTTTCATTGCCATTTGTTTCTAGGAAATTTATTTCCTTCTGCTGACTTTGGGGGTTTTTGTCCCTTTTCAAGCAATGTAGACTTAGGTTGTCTATTCGATGTTTCTCTTGTTTCTTGAGGTATGATTGTATCACTATAAACTTCCCTCTTAGAACTGGTTTTGCTGAATGCCATAGGTTTTGGGTCATCGTGTTTTCATTGCCATTTGTTTCTAGGAATTTTTTAATTTCCTTTTTTATTTCTTCAGTAGCATCTTTATTATTTAGTAACATATTGTTTAATTTTCATGAGTTCAATTTTTTTTTCCTATCATTAATATCTAGTTTCATACCATTGTGGTCAGAGAAGATACTTGATACAATTTCAGTTAAACTTACTGAGGCTTGATTTATGGCTCAAGATGTGGTCTATCCTGGAGAATATTTCATGTGCACTTGAGAATAAAGTGATTTCTTCTGCATTTGGATGGAAAGTCCTGAAGATGTCAGTTAGATACATTTGGTATAATGTTTCATTTAATGTTTGTGCTTCCTTATTGATTCTGTTTTGATGATCTGTCCATTAGTGTAAGTGGGGTGTTAAAGTCCCCTACTATTATTGTGTCACTGTCAATTTTCCCTCTTATGACTGTTAGTATTTGCCTTGTATACTGAGGTGCTCCTATGTTGGGTCCACAAATATTTCCAATTGTTATATCTTCTTCTTAGATTGATCCTGTGATCATTATGTAGTGTCCTTCTTTGCCTCTTTTAATATTCATTGTCTTAAAGTCTATTTTATCTGAAATTGGATTACCACACCAGCTTTGTTTTAGTTTCCACTCTCATGGAATAACTTTTTCCATCCTTTTACTTTCAGTCTGTATTTGTCTCTAGGTCTGAAGTGGGTCTCTTGTAAGCAGCCTATATATGGATCTTGTTTCTGTATCCATTCAGTCAGTCTGTATTTTTTGGTTGATGATTTAATTCATTTACATTTAAGGTAATTATTAATACATATGTTCTTATTGGTATTTTCTTGATTGTTTTGGGTTTGTTTTTGTAGGTCTTTCCTTTGTCTTGTGTTTACTGGCTATATAAGTCCCTTTAGTATATGTTGCAAGGCTGGTTTGGAGTGCCAAATTCTCTTAATTTCTGCTTATCTATAAAACTTTTTATTTCTTCATCAATTTTGAATGAAATATTTGCTGGGTATAGTAATCTTGGTTTTAGATTTTTTCTTTCAGTTGTTTAAATATATCCTGCAATTCCCTTCTGGCCTGCAGAGTTTCTGCTGAAAGATTCACCATTAATCATATGGGTTTTCCCTTGTATGTTACTTGTTGCATTCCCTTGCTGCTTTTAATATTCTTTCATTGTGTTTAGTTCTTGTTAGTTTGATTAATATGTATCTTGGCCTGTTTATCCTGTAAGGTACTTTCTGCATTTCTTGGACTTGACTGACTATTTCATCTCTCACTTTGGGGAAGTTTTCAACTATAATTTCTTCAAAAATTTTCTCAGTGCCTTTTTAAGAATCATCCTCTGGGACCCCTATAACTTTAATGTTGATGTGTTAAATATGGTCCCAAAGGTTTCTGAGGCTATCCTCAACTCTTCATTCTTTTCCCTTTATTCTGTTCTTCAGCAGTTACTTGCACCATTCTATCCTCCAGCTCACATATCTGTTCCTCTGCCTCAGTTAATCTGCTATTGATTCCTTCTAGAGTATTTTTAATTTCAGTAATTGTGTTTTTCTTCACTATTTCCTTATTCTTTATTTTTTCTATGTCCTTAGTGATTGCATTAGCCATATTAAATGTTTCTTGTATTCTCTCCATTCTAGTTTCAAGCCTTTGGAACATTTTTACTATCATTATTCTGAGTTCTCTTTCAGGTAGATTGCTTATTTCCTCTTTGTTTATTTGGTCTTATGAGTTTCCACCTTGCTCTTTCATTTGTACTATGTTTCTCTGTCTTTTCATCATTTCTTTTCTAACCTGCTCCATTTGAGGTCTCCTTTTCCCAGGCTTTAAGATTGTACTCCTTCTACCTTTTGGCTTTTGTCTTTGGAGGGACAGGTTGGTTGAGTTATGTTCAGTTCATTGCTCAGTGGTGTATGACTCTTTGTGACCCCATGGACTGCAGCACATCAGGCTTCCCTATCCATCACCAACTCCTAGAGTTTGCTCAAACTCATGTCCATCAAGTCAGTTGGTCAGCCATCAACCATCTCATCCTCTGTCATCCCCTTCTTCTCCTGCCTTTGATCTTTCCCATCATCAGGGTCTTTTCTAATGGGTCACTTCTTCAGAGGGGTGGCGAAAATATTGGAGCTTCAGCATCATCATTAGTCCTTCCAGTGAATATTCAGGACTGATTTCCTTTAGGATTTACTGGTTGGATCTCCTTGCAGTCCAAGAGACTCTCAAGAGTCTTCTCCAACACCACAGTTCAAAGGCATCAGTTCTTTGGTACTCAGCTTTCTTTATAATCTAACTCTCATATCTATACATGACTACTGGAAAAACCATAGCTTTGATTAGACTGGACCTTTGCTGGCAAAGTAATGTCTCTGCTTTATAATATGCTATCTAGGTTAGTCATAGCTTTTCTTTCAAGGAGCAAGTGTTTTTTAATTTCATGGCTGCAGTTACTGTCTGCAGTGATTTGGGAGTCCCCCCAAATAAAGTCTATCACTGTTTCCATTGTTTCCCTATCTACTTGCCATGAAGTGATGGGACTGGATGCCCTGATTTTAGCTTTCTGAATGTTGACTTTGAAGCCAATTTTTTCACTCTCCTCTTTCACTTTCATCAAGAAGCTCTTTAGTTCTTCTTTGCTTTCTGCCATAAGGGTGGTGTCATCTTCATAGCTGAGGTTATTGATATACTTCAGATGTATATATAAGATATACTAATCAAAGAAATATGGGATTAGTGCAAGGAAGATTGATAGATCAGTGAATCAGAATAGACAGGCTAGAAACAGAACTTTTATATATACTTTTTACATATACTTGCTCTATGATCAACAGAGTACACAAAAGATCCCTAGGGAAAGTTAAGACAGCCAATATTTGGGACATTTGGGGATTTATACAGAAAACAATCAGACTTCACTCTCAGATCATATACAAAAATAATTTTAAGATGTGTAAAGACCTAAATATTAAAGGTACAATTGGAAAATATTGAGGATAATATAGGCTGAAATGGGCTTCCCAGGTGGTTCAGTGGTAGAAAATCCATCTGCCAATGCAAGAGATGCAAGGTCAATCCCTCGATGAAGAAGATCCCCTGGAGAAGGAAATGGCAACACACTCTAGTATTCCTGCCTGGGAAATCCCATGGACAGAGGAGCCTACAATCTATGGGGTCCTAAAGAGTCAGACAGGATTTGGCAACTAAACGACAACAGAAATAGATCTCAAATAGCTGTATTGTCTTACATTTGGAGAAAATCTCTTAAATAGGCCATTAAAAAACACTAACAAGAAAGAAAATGTAGGTAAACATGATTTTTTTTAAACTTGAAAATATTTTACTAGTCAAAGTAGCAGAATAAAATTAATGAAAAGCTAACTATAGATATGTAACTGGCAAAGGACCAATTTTCAGAATATGTCACCACTGAAAATCAATAAGAAAATGTTAGATAAACTAGTAGAAAAAAAAAAGTGAAACACATGAATTGGCTCTTATTTAAAAAGGAAACATTGGCCCATAAATACCTGTTAAGGTTCTCAATCTTGTTGTCAGCCAAATAAATAGAAATCAAAATCTCAATGAGATATCACTACATACCCACTAGAGTGATAGAATTATAAGGTCTGACAATAACAAATACTGGAGAAGATGTTACTCAACACGTATTCTCATAAACTGCTGAATGAGAATACAGAGGCATACAATTTGTTGGTGGGAAAATAACTTGGTACAAACATTTTGAAAAAGAATTTTGTACCTTCTAGGAGAATTGAAAACACACATATTCTGGGATTTAATATTCCAAGATGATATAAATGTGTCCCAGGCTTCATGTGTAAAATTAGTCATAGCAACATTGTCTGTGGTGACATCAAACTAGAAACAATGGAAATATCAATCTATATTAAATTGGATAATTAAAGCATGTTTTGTTGATACAATGTAATTATATGCAGCAATTAAAGGAAGACACCACAACCACATTCAACAAAATACATAAACTTCACGGAAAGAATGGTGGATGAAAGAATATGCAAAAGACCAGCTGATGAAGGTATGAAGTTGTGTTCATATAAAATTCAAAACAAGCAAAACTCATCTCTAAAGTTTAGTAATACATTTGTAGATAGAAAAACTATGAAGATAGGCAAGGCAATGATTGCTACATACTTTAAGACTGAAGTCACCAGCAGAAGGGATGAAGGTTGTTGTGATAAAGAAGAGTCGCTGAGGGGCTTTGTTAGTGTTGGTGAGCTTCCATTTCTTAACCTGTGTGTAAATGTCCAGGTGTGTAAATGCTTGGGAGACTGCCATGTACATTGTGAGATATTTAGCAGCATCCTTCATCTTTACCCACTAGATGCAAGTAACATCCTTTCAAGTGGTTACAATCAAAATGACTCCAGACATTGCCAAATGTTCCCTGGGGGACAACATCACCCTCAAATCCACTAAGAAGCATTGATATAGTAGTTCTTTGATGGAACTCTCCATTAAGACAGAACGGTGTTTACTATTCAAATAGCCAATATGAATTTTTACTTGAACCTGACACTTTTTAATGTAAGTAAAAAATGGTAGAGCGTTTGTGTATCATATTTTAGGAGGAATACTTTCTATTGCTCATCTAAATCCTGAATCTGAGCTTGTTTCTATTTTATTTTTATCTTGCAAGAGTTTTAACGGACAGTATTTATAGAAGACTTTTTAATTACCTTCAATGATGTGATGGAAATTCCCCATTGTATGGTATAGAGTAAGACCAATGGAGATAGTGCTTATACTTTCAATTTAAACATCTGAAAATAAAACCTCAGCTAATATTTTTAGCTGTTTAGTGTGGGAAAAACAAGTATTTTAAAGTGTTGCTTATTTTCATTTTTATTGGTCAATAAAGTTGAATGGGTTTCTTGGTGGCTCAGCTGGTAAACAATTGGCCTGCAATGCAGGAGAACTAGGTTCAAGGCCTAGATTGGGAAGATCCCCTGGAGAAAGGAAAGGCTACCCATTGCAGTATTCTGGCCTAGAGAGTTCCATGGACTGGATAGTCTATGGGGTTACAAAGAGTCAGACACGACTAAGCGACTGTCACTAAAATTAAAGCTGAAAACTTAACAATACAGTGCATGTTCTATATAATAGATGTTTTAAAGTACACGTTGTCTTTTAGTAAATGCATTTTGAGGAAAAAAAATATTGTAATTCCTTAGGGTTCAGACACCATCACAAATCTGTCATGGAATGTAGGAAAAGTATCATTTAGTTATGCTGAAAACAGGCTCTTTGCCATGGCCCAGCCACCTGTACTAAATTGAGTTATTTAAAAATTTAGCAGTATGTGTGTGTGCATGTGCTGCAACAGAGGTGAGCAGTAAAGGGACTGGAATGCAAAAGTGGGAAGACAAGAAAAACCTGGACTAATAGGCAAATTTGGCCTTGGAGTACAGAATGAAGCAGGGAAAACGCTAATAGATTTTTGCCAAGAGAACACACTGGTCATAGCAAACACCCTCTTCTAACAACACAAGAGAAGACTCTACACATGGACATCACCAGATGGTCAACAATGAAATCAGACTGATTATATTCTTTTCAGCTAAAGATGGAAAAGCTCTATACAGTCAACAAAAAAAAAATCAGAAGCTGACTGTGGCTCAGATCATGAACTCCTTAATGCCAAATTCAGACTTAAATTGAAGAAAGTAGGGAAAACCACTAGACCATTCAGGTATGACCTAAATCAAATCTCTTAGGATTATACAGTGAAAGTGAAAAATAGATTGAAGGGACTAGATCTGGTAGACAAAGTGCCTGATGAACTATGGACTGTGGTTCGTGACATTGTACAAGAGACAGGGATCAAGACCATCCCCATGGAAAATAAATGCAAAAAAGCAAAATGGCTCTCTGAGGAGGCCTTACAAATAGCTGTGAAAAGAAGTCAAGAGAAAAGGAAAGATATACCCATTTGAATGCAGAGTTCCAAGGAATAGCAAGAAGAGATAAGAAAGCCTTCCTCAGTGATCAATGCAAAGAAATAGAGGAAAACAACAGAACGGGAAAGACTAGAGACCTCTTCAAGAAAATT
>SJYX01004586.1:148485-159614 GCA_006410675.1 Oreotragus oreotragus | reverse complement strand
TGAAAGAGGAGAGTGAAAAAGTTGGCTTAAAGCTCAACATTCAGAAAAGGAAGATCATGGCATCTGGTCCCATCACCTCTTGGGAAATAGATGGGGAAACAGTGGAAACAGTGTCAAAATTTGTTTTTTTTTTGGCCTTCTAAATCACTGCAGATGGTGACTGCAGCCATGAAATTAAAAGATGCTTACTCCTTGGAAAGAAAGTTGTGACCAACCTAGATAGCATGTTGACAAGCAGAGACATTATTTTGCCAACAAAGGTCCATCTAGTCAAGGCTGTGGTCTTTCCAGTTGTCATGTATGGATGTGAGAGTTGGACTGTGAACAAAGGTGAGCGCTGAAGAATTGATGCTTTTGAACTGTGGTGTTGGAGAAGACTCTTGAGAGTCCCTTGGACTGCAAGGAGATGCAAATAGCCCATCCTAAAGGAGACCAGTCCTGAATGTTCATTGTAAAGACTGATGCTGAAGGTGAAACTCCAATACTTTGACCACCTCATGAGAAGAGTTGACTCATTGGAAAAGACCCTGATGCTGGGAGAGATTGGAGGCAGGAGGAGAAGGGGATGACAGAGGATGAGATGGCTGGATGGCATCACCGACTCTATGCACATGAGTTTAGGTGAACTCCGGGGGTTCTTGATGAGCAGAGAGGCCTGGCGTGCTGTGATTCATGGGGTCGCAAAGAGTTGGACACGACTGATGACTGAATTGAACTGAAGAATTCACTTAAAAAAATTTTTTAAGAGCTTTAACAGTTCACCTAAAAATATATGTTCTTCAGTTATGTTTTTAAATAACTGAAAAAAAGAAACTTAATAAATGCTCCAAAGCACAGACTTGAATCCTGTGTAGTATTTTAAGTTCACAAAACTGCAAAACATATATTCATGTGTTCTCACATTCACATACCTATATTCATATAAAGTATTTTAAAGTTTTTACATCCACCTCTATAGTATTCTGAACAACAAAGAATAAGCGTTGTATTAAGTGGTAGCATAGTATTATCAGTGTTTGTAGTGGGGTTCTGAAGGCGTCTTGCATGAGATTGTAAGAGCCAATTGATCAATTTTCAGAAATGCAACTAGTTCTTGGACATCAAGTTGGCAATTTGAAATCAATCATGTGGGAGTAGTTACCACACAGAAATTGGCAAACTCAACTAATCTGAGCTTCCCAGCCTCAGGGATGTGGGTTGTTAATCCCACAAGTGATTAGCAGTGTCAGTGATACAGCAAATCATTGACAATTGAGCTAAATGGTGTTACACAGAATCTATCCTACCACGTCTGCAATTTTGAAGTATCTTCCTCCTGCTCGCTGGTGGGGAACATCTGACCGCTGGCAGGCCGGGGGGTTGGGAAATGCTGTGCCTGCTGCACAGCTTGATTTGAGGACTAATGTGGGCGTCATCCGGCGTGACTCTGTCTCAGGCGGGAGGTGCCTTTGTGCTTGGCCCTGTTCTCACCAACAAACTGCTGTGGCTCCCAGTACCGCATAGGTGTATCTGACTCAGACTTGACATATAAGTGATATCACATGATATTTGTCTTTCTCTGTTTGACTTACTTCAGTCTGCATGACAATCTCTAGGTCCATCCTTGTTGTTACAAATGGCATTATTTTGTTCTTTTTATACAGCTAATAGTCCACTGTATCAGTTCAATCACTCATTCGGTCCGACTCTTTGTAATCCTATGGACTGCAGCACTCCAGGCTTCCCGGTCCATCACCAGTTCCCGGACCTTGCTCAATCTCATGTCCATCGAGTCAGTGATGCCATCCGACCATCTCATCCTCTGTCTTCCCCTTCTCCTCCTGGCTTCAATCTTTCCCAGCATCAGGATCTTTTCCAGTGAGTCAGTTCTTGGCATCAGGTGGCCAAAGGATTGGAGTTTCAGCTTCAGCATCAGTCTTTCTGATAAATATTTAGTACTCATTTCCTTTAGGATTGACTGGTTTGATCTCGTTGCAGTCCAAGGGACTCTCAAGAGTCTTCTCCCAACACCATAGTTGAAAAGCATCAATTCTTTGGGGGTCAGCTTTCTTTATAGTCTAGCTCTCCCATTCATACCTGACTACTGGAAAAACCATAGCTTTGACTAGAGCAGACCTCTGTCAGCAAAGCAATGTCTCTGTTTTTTAATATGCTGTCTAGGTTGGTCATAACTTTTCTTCCAAGGAACAAGTGTCTTAATTTCATGGATGTAGTCACCGTCTGCAGTGATTCTGGAGCCCAAGAATATAAAGTCTGTCAGTATTTCCATTGTTTCTTCATTTACTTGCCATGGAGTGATGGAGACAGATACCATGATCTTCATGTTTTTTTTTCAGATTTATGTAAGATATAATTAGAAACTTGGTTGATAAAGACATTCTTTTAAAAAGAATAGATAACTTTAAATATCAAGTTTACATTTGAAATATAAAATATAGTATGAAGTTAATGTCTAGATGTGTGCTTTTATTTATTTTTTTTAATATAAATTTATTTATTTTAATTGGAGGTTAATTACTTTACAATATTGTATTGATTTTGCCATACATCAACATGAATCTGCCACAGGTATACACATGTTCCCCATTCTGAACCCCTCTCCCTCCTCCCTCCCCATACCATCCCTCTGGGTCGTCCCAGTGCACCAGCCCATTTTTTGAATGTTGAGTTTTAAGCCAGCTTTTTGCCTCTCCTCTTTCACTTTCATCAAGAGGCTCTTTAGTTCCTCTTCAGTTTCTGCCATAAGGCTGGTGTCATCTGCATATCTGAGGTTATTGATATTTCTCCTGTCAATCTTGATTCCAGCTTGTGTTTCATCCAGCCTGGCATTTCGCATGATGTCCTCTGCATATAAGTTAAATAAGCAGGGTGAAAATATACAGACTTGACATACTCCTTTCCTGATTGGGAACAAGTCTGTTGTTCCATGTCTGGATTTAACTGTTGCTTCTTGACCTGCATACAGATTTCTCAGAAGGCAGGTAAGGAGGTCTGGTTTTCCCATCTCTTTAAGAATTTTCCACAGTTGGTCGTGATCTACACAGTCAAAGTAGATGAACTTTGACATAGTCAATAAAGCAGAAGTAAATGCTTTTCTGGAACTCACTTGCTTTTTTGATGATCTATTGGATGTTGGCAATTTGATCTCTGGTTCCTCTGCCTTTTCTAAATCCAGCTTGAACATCTGGAATTTCACAGTTCATGTACTGTTGAAGACTGGCATGGAGAATTTTGAGCATTACTTTGCTAGCATGTGAGATGAGTGCAATTCTATGGTACTTAGAACATTCTTTGGCATTGCTCTTATTTGGGATTGGAATGAAAACTGACCTTTCCAGTCCTGTGGCCACTGCTGAGTTTTCCAAATTTGCTGGCATATTGAGTACAGCACTTGTAGAGCATCATCTTTCAGGATTTGAACTAGCTTAAATGGAATTCCATCACCTCCACTAGCTTTGTTCGTAGTGATGCTTTCCAGGGCCTGCTTGACTTCACATTCCAGGATGTCTGGCGCTAGGTGAGTGATCACATCACAATGGTTATCTGGGTCATTAGGATCTTTTTTTGTGCTCCCCTGGTGGCTCAGACGGCAAAGAGTCTGCCTGCAATGTGGTCCCTGGGTTGGGAAGATCCCCTGGAGAAGGAAATGGCAACCTTCTCTAGTATCCTTGTCTGGAAAATTCCATGGAGGGTGAAGTCTGGAAGGCTACAGTCCATGGGGTCAGAAAGAGTCAGACATGACTGAATGACTTCACTTTTTCTTTATGTTAATGCTTTAGTGGTACTATTACTAATTTTTGTGAAATGTGAACTTTTACTTTAGTCAAATTTTAGTTGTATTTTCTCCTTTATAGAATATACCCTGTTTTCTCAGCTCTTATCAGTAACATATAAATCACTTCCTAGTAAATATACTAGGGGCTTCCCTGACAGCTCAGTTGGTAAAGAATCTGCCTGCAGTGCAGGATACCTCAGTTCGATTCCTGGGTTGGGAAGTTTCCCTGGAGAAGGGAAAGGCTACCCACTCTAGTATTCTGGCCTGGAGAACTCCATGGCCTGTATATTCCATGGGGATGCAAAGAGTCAGACATGACTGAGTGACTTTCACTATCATCTTTCAAATATCCTAGATTATTTTGTTAGGTAAAAAGCAAAACATTCAACACTTGGCTTGCATTATCTAATATTTTAATGCCTGTCTGTATCTAATTTTTAAAAATATTTAGTAATTTAGTTAGCTGCACCTGATCTTAGTTGTGGATAAGATCACAATAAACTGTGGAAAATTCTGAAAGAGATGGGAATACCAGACCACCTAACCTGCCTCTTGAGAAACCTATAAGCAGGTCAGGAAGCAACAGTTAGAACTGCACATGGAACAACAGACTGGTTCCAAATCGGAAAAGGAGTACGTCAAGACTGTATATTGTCACCCTGCTTATTTAACTTATATGCGGAGTGCATCATGAGAAACGCTGGGCTGAAAGAAGCACAAGCTGGAATCAAGATTGCCAGGAGAAATATCAATAAACTCAGATATGCAGATGACACCATCCTTATGGCAGAAAGTGAAGAGGAACTAAAAAGTCTCTTGATGAAAGTGAAAGTGGAGAGTGAAAAAGTTGGCTTAAAGTTCAACATTCAGAAAATGAAGTTCATGGCATCTGGTCCCATCACTTCATGAGAAACAGATGGGGAAACAGTGGAAACAGTCTCAGACTTTTTTTTTTGGGGGGGGGGGTGGTGCTCCAAAATCACTGCAGATGGTGACTGCAGCCATGAAATTAAAAGATGCTTACACCTTGGAAGAAAAGTTATGACCAACCTAGATAGCATGTTGAAAAGCAGAGACCTTACTTTGCCAACAAAGGTCCCTCTAGTTAAGGCTGTGGTTTTTCCAGTGGTCACGTATGGATGTGAGAGTTGGACTGTGAAGAAGGCTGAGTGCTGAAGAATTGATGCTTTCGAACTGTGGTGTTGGAGAAGACTCTTACGCCAGGTTTCCCTGTCCATCACCAATTCCTGGAGCTTGCTCCAACTCATGTTAATCAGGTTGGTGATGACATCCAACCATCTCAGTCCATTCTGAAGGAGATCAGCCCTGGGATTTCTTTGGAGGGAATGATGCTGAAGCTGAAACTCCAATACTTTGGCCACCTCATGCGAAGAGTTGACTCATCAGAAAAAACTCTGATGCTGGGAGGGATTGGGGGCAGGAGGAGAAGGGGACAACAGAGGATGAGATGGCTGGATGGCATCACTGACTCGATGGGCGTGAGTCTGAGTGAACTCCAGGAGTTGGTGATGGACAGGGAGGCCTGGTGTGCTGCGATTCATAGGGTCGCAAAGAGTCGGACACGACTGAGTGACTGAACTGAACTGAACTGAACTGAACTGATCTTAGTTGTGGCACATGGGATCTCTTTCCCTGACCAGGGACTGAACCTGGACTCTAGATGACCAGGAAAGTCCCTATCTGTTTCTAATTTTGGATTTTGAAATTGTGCATAATGATAGACTGAGAGGAGTTTGAAATAAGGGCAAAAATCATGCTTAGGAATATAAAGTTTATTAAATGGTGAACAGTTTTCTCTTTATCTTCACTGAAATGTAAACAAAACAAAAGGAAACACTGTCTAAATACATGAATTAAGCCTCTAGGAAATATCTGGCTCAAATATCAAAAATATTCACCAAAATGAGATCTGTAAAGTGAATTCTTGTATCGATACCAAGAGCTGATGATTTAGTTAAAAGTTTTCTTGCCTAGGAGCCTAACAATAAACTCAAAGGACATCTTTGCTGCTTTCCAATTTCTTCTTTAGAATAAAAACATATCTTGACTAAATGTGTTAAGTGCATGCATACAATTAGTTCCTGATTTCCCAGGTTTCAAATACAAAAGACAACAGATATTTGTTCATAATAAACATGGCTTAGATTTTTAGATTGAGAGTTTGGAGGTTTCTCTTTAAGGTTGAGAGTTTGGAGGTTCTAATATTTTCTCTTTAAGGTTGAGAGTTTGGAGGTTCTAATATTTTCTTATTATCAGGGCATTATCTCCATCTGGAATTTTCTGTTTCTCTTCTTTATCTGTTCTATTCCTGTCTCCGTATCTGAGTAGCTCTAAAGTGCAATATGGCATATTCTTAAGTCTTCCTATTACAAAATGCTCCCAATTCAGTTCAGTTCAGCCGCTCAGTTGTGTCTGACTCTTTGTGACCTCATGGTCTGCAGCACGCCAGGTTTCCCTGTCCATCACCAATTCCTGGAGCTTGCTCCAACTCATGTTAATCAGGTTGGTGATGACATCCAACCATCTCATCCTCTATCATCCCCTTCTCTTCCTGCCTTCAGTCTTGCCCAGCATCAGGGTCTTTTCCAGTGAGTCAGTTATTTGCATGAGATGGCCAAAGTATTGAAGTTCAGCTTCCTTCCAGTGAATATTCAGGACTGGTTTCATTTAAGATTGGTTGGATCTCCTTGCAGTGCAAGGGACTTTTAAGACTCTTCTCCAACAACATAGTTTAAAAGCACCAATTCTTTGGCACTCAGCCTTCGTTATGGTCCAACTCTCACATGCATTCATGACTACTGGAAAAACCATAGCTTTGACTAGACAGGCATTTGTCAGTAAAGTAACAGCTTTGCTTTTTAATATGCTGTCTAGGTTGGTCATAGCTTTTCCTCCAAGGAGCAAGCGTCTTTTCATTTCCTGGCTGCAATCACCATCTGCAGTGATTTTGGAGCCCCTCAAAATAAAGTCTCCCACTGTTTCCATTGTTTCCACATCTGCCATGAAGTGATGGGAGAAGATGAAATGATATTCGTTTCTTGAATATTGAGTTTTAAGCCAGCTTTCTCACTCTCCTCTTTCACTTTCATCAAGATGCTTTTCAGTTCCTCTTTGTTTTCTACCATAAGGTGGTGTCATCTGCACATTTTAGGTTATTGATATTTCTCCTAGCAAACTTGATTCCAGTTTGTGCTTCATCCAGCCTGGCAGTTCTCATGATGTGTTCTGCATAGAATTTGAAAAGCAAAGTGGCAATACACAGACTTGATGTACGCCTTTCCCAATTTGAAACCAGTTCATTGTTCCATGTCTGGTTCTAACTGCTGCTTCTTGACCTCTACACAGATTTCTCAGGAGGCAGGTAAGGTGGTCTGGTATTCCCATCTCTTTCAGAATTTTCCACTTTGTTGTGATCTAGACAGTCAAAAACTTTAGCGTGGTCAATAAAGCAGAAGTAGGTGTTTTTCTGAAACTCCCTTGCATTTTCAATGATCCAGTGGGTGTTGGCCATTTGATCTCTGGTTCCTCTGCTTTTTCTAAATCCAGCTTGAACATCTGGAAGTTCTTGGCTCACATACTGTTGAAGCCTGTCTTGGAGGATTTTTAACATTACTTTGCTAGCATGTGAGATGAGTGCATTTGTGTGGTAGTTTGAACATTCTTTAGCATTACCTTTCTTTGGGGTTGGAATGAAAACTGACCTTCTCCAGTCCTGTGGCCACTGCTGAGTTTTCCAAATTTGCTGGCATATTGAATGCAACACTTTCACAGCATCATCTTTTAGGATTTGAAATAGCTCAGTTGGAGTTCCATTACCTCCACTAGTTTTGTTCGTACTGATGCTTCCTAAGTCTTACTAGACCTCACATGTCAGGATGTCTGGCTCTAGAGACATTATTTAACCAACAAATGTCTGTCTAGTCAAAGCCATGGTTTTTCCAGTAGTCACGTATGAATGTGAGAGTTGGACTATAAAGAAAGCTGAGCTCTGAAGAATTGATGCTTTTGACCTGTGGTGTTGGAGAAGACTCTTGAGAGTTCCTTGGACTGCAAGGAGATCCAACCAGTCAATCCTAAGGGAAATCAGTGTGGAATATTCATTGGAGGGACTGATGCTGAAGCTGAAGCTCCAATAATTTGGCCACCTGATATGAAGAATTGACTCATTGAAAAAGACACTGATGCTAGGAAAGATTGAAGGCAGGAGGAGAAGGTTGGTTAGCAGAGGATGAGATCATTGGATGGCATCACTGACTCAATGGACATGAGTTTGAGTAAGCTCTGGGGGTTGGTGATGAACAGGGAAACCTGGTTTGCCACAGTCTAGGTGGTTGCAAAGAGTCAGACACAACTGAGTGACTGAACTGATAAGATCTTTTTTTGTATAGTTCGTCTGTTTATTCTTGCCCCTCTTCTTAATATCTTCTGCTTTTTTTTTTAGGTCCATGCCATTTCTGAGAAGAAAGACTCGCACTCATCTCCTCTTGGGAGAACTCTAAAGTTGCAGCTCTCTGCTGAAAAACCATTGACAGGAGAAAGTTGGGTCCCACCAAATAAAGATACCCCATGTCCAAAGGCAAAGGAGAAGCCCCAACAAGATGGTAGGAGGGGCAAAATCACCTTTAGAATCAAATCCCATTCCCTCCAGAGAGGCTCAGAGGGCTTATAAAAAAAACAACCTTGTGTGCACCAGGACCCAGAGACCCCACAGAGACTGAGCCAGACCTGCCTTTGAGTGTTTGAATGTTTCCTGCAGAGGCATGGATCAACAGTGGTCTGCTACAGGAACAGAGCCTCTGGCTGTAGCAGAACTGGTACACCCAGAGTGTGGCATAAACCCTCTTGCAGGAGGTAGCCATTAGCCCATCCACAGAGCTGCTAAGCAGATGACCCACTAACTGCTGTACAATTATACCAAAGAAATTCTCACACGGTTCAGAAATGTCTAGGTCCCATAACAGATTTCCAAACCCTGGGATCCAGAAAAGGGACTGAGAACCCCCAGGGCTTTGACTTTGGAAGCCAGGGAGATTTGATTACAGAATTTAGACAGGACTGGGGAAACAGACTCTTGGAGGGCACACAGAAAATCTTGTGTGCACCAGGAGCTGGAAGAAAGGAGCAGTGTCCCCACAAGAGATTGAGCCAGACTTGCCTGTGAGCCAGACTCCAGGAGTCTCCAGTGGAGGCGTGGGTCAACTGTGGCCTCCTGTGGGGTCAGGGGCACTGAATACAACAGTGCATTGTATTCAAACGGATAAGTCCATTTGAAGGAGGTCGCCATTATGACATTAACCCTACCATAGTTAAGCCTCAGGACAAATAACAGAGGAACACAGTACTCCCCCCCTCCCATCAATGGAATACTGGATTAAAGATTTACTGAGCATGACATCACCCATCAGAACAAGACCCCTACAATCAGTCATCAGAAAGCTTCCATAAGCCTCTTGTCCTTATACAACAGAGGGCAGACAGAATGAAGACCATAATCACAGAAAACTAACCAAACTCATCACATGGATCAAAGCCTTCTCTAACTCAATGACACTAAGAGTCATGCCATGTAGGGCCACCCAGTCAGGATGGGTCATGGTGGAGAGTTCTGACAATACGTGGTCCACTGGAGAGGGAATGGAAAACCATTTCAGTATTCTTGCCTTGAGAACCCCAGGAACAGTATGAAAAGGCAAGAAGATATGACACTGAAAGATGAACTCCCCAAGTCAGCAAGTGCCAATATGCTACTGGAGAAGGGTAGAGAAATAACTCCAGAAAGAATGAAGAGATGGAATAAAAGTGAAAAGAACACCCAGTTGTGGATGTGACTGGTGATGGAAGTAAAGTCTGATGCTGTAAAGAGCAATATTGCATAGTAACCTGTAATGTTAGGTCCATGGATCAAGGTAAATTGGACGTGGTCAGTCAGAAGATGGCTAGAGTGAACATCAACATTTTAGGAATCAGTGAACTAAAATGGACTGGAATGGGCAAATTTATTTCAGATGATCATTATATCTATTACTATGAGCAAGAATCCCTTAGAAGAAATGGAGTAGTCCTCATAGTCAACAAAAGAGTCCGAAATGCAGTCCTTGGGTGCAATCTCAAAAACTACAGAATAATCTCTCTTCATTTCCAAGGTAAATCACAAGGTAATTCACTATCATAGTAATCCAAGTATATGCTCCAACCACTAATGTTGAAGAAGCTGAAGTTGAACAGTTCTATGATGACCTACAGGACCTTCTAGAACTAATACCTAACAAAGATCTCCTTTTCATCATAGGGGACTGGAATGCAAAAAGTAGGAAGTCAAGTGATACCTAGAGTAACAGGCAAGTTTGGTCTTGGAGAACAAAATGAAGGAAGGCAAAGGCTAACAAAGTTTTGCCAAGAGAAGGCACTGGTCATAGCAAACACCCTCTTCCAGCAACACAAAAGATGACTCTACACATGGATGTCACCAGATGGTCAATATCAAAATCAGATTGACTATATTTGCATCTGAAGATGGAAAATTTTATATTGAGTCAACAAAAACAAGACTGGGAGCTGACTGTGACTCAGATGATGAATTCCTCTCTCTCTCTGGCTATCCCACAATTTGGGTTGCTATTTCACATTAGTTCCCTCAGATTGCCCTGAAGGCATTTGGGCCCAGTGCTTACCCTAAGCAATGCAGCCCACGTCTTCCTGTTCAGCCCCAGCTTGCTGGTGGTGGCTGCAAGTGCTGAAATTTGCTGTTAGGCATGTAATGTGTGGGTTTTATTTACTTATTTTTCTTCCCGGTTATGATGCTCAAAATTCTCCAAGCCAGGCTTCAGCAATACGTGAACCGTGAACTCCCTGATGTTCAAGCTGGTTTTAGAAAAGGCAGAGGAACCAGAGATCAAATTGCCAATATCCGCTGGATCATGGAAAAAGCAAGAGAGTTCCAGAAAAACATCTATTTCTGCTTTATTGACTATGCCAAAGCCTTTGACTGTGTGGATCATAATAAACTGTGGAAAATTCTGAAAGAGATGGGAATATCAGACCACCTAACCTGCCTCTTGAGAAATTTGTATGCAGGTCAGGAAGCAACAGTTAGAACTGGACATGGAACAAGAGACTGGTTCCAAATAGGAAAAGGAGTACGTCAAGGCTGTATATTGTCACCCTGCTTGTTTAACTTATATGCAGAGTACATCATGAGAAACGCTGGACTGGAAGAAACACAAGCTGGAATCAAGACTGCCGGGAGAAATATCAATAACCTCAGATATGCAGATGACACCACCCTTATGGCAGAAAGTGAAGAGGAGCTAAAAAGCCTCTTGATGAAAGTGAA
>SJYX01004586.1:116309-146872 GCA_006410675.1 Oreotragus oreotragus | reverse complement strand
AGGCTGAGCACCGAAGAATTGATGGTTTTGAACTGTGGTGTTGGAGAAGACTCTTGAGAGTCCCTTGGACTGCAAGGAGATCCAACCAGTCCATTCTGAAGGAGATCAACCCTGGGATTTCTTTGGAAGGAATGATGCTAAAGCTGAAACTCCAGTACTTTGGCCACCTCATGAAAAGAGTTGACTCGTTAGAAAAGACTCTGATGCTGGGAGGGATCGTGGGCAGGAGGAGAAGGGAACGACCGAGGATGAGATGGCTGGATGGCATCACGGACTCGATGGATGTGAGTCTGAGTGAACTCCGGGAGATGGTGATGAACAGGGAGGCCTGGCATGCTGTGATTTATGGGGTCGCAAAGATTTGGACACGACTGAGCGACTGAACTGAACTGATGTTGCCCTCTGAGATTCCAAAACTCCTCCACAGACTCGCTGGTGAGTGTTTCCTGGTGTTTGGAAACTTCTCCCCTTTTAAGACTCCCTTTCCGGGACAGATCTCCATCCCTACCTCTTGTCTCTCTTTTTATCTTTTATATTTTGTCCTACCTCCTTTTGAAGACAATGGGCTGCCTTTCTGGGTGCCTGCTGTCTTCTGCCAGCATTCAGAGGTTGTTTTGTGGAATTTGCTCAGTGTTCAAATGTTCTTTCGATGAATTTCTGGGGGAGAAAGTGGTCTCCCCATCCTATTTCTCTGCCACCTTAGGACCGCCTCCAGATCATGAGCTCCTTGTTGCCAAATTCAGACTTAAAGAAAGTAGGGAAACCACTAGGCCACTAGGTATGACCTAAATCAAATCCCTTATGATTATACAGTGAAAGTGACAAATAGATTCAAGGCTTTAGATCTGATAGACGGAGGAACCAAAGAACTATGGATGAAGGTTTGTGACATTGTACAGGAGGCAGTGATCAAGACCGTCTTCAAGAAAAAGACATGCAAAAAGGCAAAATGGTTGTCTGAGGAGGCCTTACAAATAGCTGAGAAAAGGGGAGATGCTAAAGGCAAAGGAGAAAAGGAAAGATATACTCAAAATGCTCGAGACCGTTGAATATCTAATGTTTTCTGAGCATTACTTCAATTGCTACCATTTAATGTTATTAATGCCTTGCTCCTTAAGAGTGGTGACACGCTTTTACTGATCTCATGGAACCTAGCACAAGGCCTGCACAATATGTGCTCCACAAAATTTGTTGACTGAAATGAAGACATCAGCTGGTATACTCCAATATCTAGGGCCTGATTATTATTAGACACTACCTAACATCACACATAATATCTAAACTTGATTCATGACAGTTTCGTTTTTCCTTTTCATGTACAATTTGCCAGATTTGTAGCACACAGTTGCTTTGACTAAAATTTATGCCCCTCTCTTTTCCAGTTTCCACTTAACCCTACTTTAAAACTGACATGCTTGCCAGGTTCCCAAATAGCATGTAATCAGAGAATATAGTCATACAGTGAGGGGACAAGTAGTTATAGAAAGGAGCTATTGTATTTAGAGTTCACTGAAGATTTTTTAATAATTTTGGGGTGGCTGGTCTTCATCACAGCAGTCTGTACTCCAAGGGAAATCACAGGAAATCATCAAATAAATTCATTTGCAACTATAAAATGTCCTTTTTCTGACCTGCAGTATGTATCTACGTTTTTCATGTTCATCTGGCAGTTGGATTTCTTCTTTGCATTTATATTCTTTTCTGTTTTCCTTATTGAGCTATATATCCTTTTCTTAATTATTTGTAGAATTTGTTGAATTTCAAGGATACTAAACCTTTATGTGTTGTAAATATTTCAGGTCAACTTACAGTTTGGCTTTACTTAAAATTGTCTAACTGGGTAGCAAATTTACCAAAATCCCTTTATGGATTCAGTGTTTCTTTTGTTAATCAGGAAGGCTTTCCCCATCAGATGATCATAAAATATCATCCCAAAACTTTTCCAAGAACTTTTATTATAGTATGCTTTTTTACTAGTGGATCTGAAAATTATTTTGGTATATAGATTGAGTCAGAGGTATTTATTTTTTTCTCGAAGGAGAGGAAATTGTCCTAACACTATTGTGGATTCATCCAATTGCTCCCACAGATTTGAGATGCCATTTTTGGACATTATTAGTGTGAATCAATATTCAAACTCTCATGCATGACCACCCTTTGTATAAGTGCATGCTGAGATGTTTCAGTCGTGTCTGACTCTATGTGACCCTAGGGACTGTAGCCCAAAAGGCTCCTCTGTCCATGGGGTTCCCCAGGCAAGAATACTGGAGTGGGTTACCATGTCCTCCTCAAGGGCATCTTCCTGATCCAGGGATCGAACTTGCAGTCTCTTACATATCTTGCATTGGCAGGCAGGTTCTTTACCACTAGCACCACCTGGGAAGCCCATCCTACAAGTGAGGCAGTGATAATTAATTCTGGCCAGTGAATTATGAGCTGAACCAGGATGTGCTACTTCTGGACTAAGGAAGCCAGAAGCTCCTTGCAGCCTTTTTCTTTTCCCTTTTCCTGCTGTAATCATGGAGAAGGCTTTGCATCGAGATGGTAGAGCTGTGAGAGTGAAGCAGCCTGTATTGTGTAGAGCTTGCGTAATGTTCAGTTTCCCCAGAGTCTCTTAGACAGAAGTGGATTTTATACGACATAGAAAAGAGCTTTTTGAGTCAAACCTCTGCAATTTGGGAGGCTTGCTGTTTGTTAAGGCAACCTAAGTCTACCTTATCCTGTTAACTATACCACATTTAACATATATAAATATCCATATACATACAGTTTCATTTCTTGAGTCTTTACTCTGATCCATTTATCTATTTGCTTTTTGTTATACCAATACCTCCCTGCTTTACTGTAACTTTATAGTAGATTTAATACTCAGGCAAGACCTACATCAGTTTAAAAAAAAAATCTGTTAGCTTGACTTAAGCATTAGCTTTTTAATATAAAATTTTAGAATGCTATGTAAAAGAACTTGGTTGCATTTTGAATCCTATTACATTGGATTTATAGATTAATTTGGGAAAATTGACATCACCATACAAAATCCTCTGCTGCTGCTGCTGCTGCTGCTGCTGCGTCGCTTCAGTGGTGTCCGACTCCGTGCGACCCCATAGACGGCAGCCCACCAGCTCCCCCATCCCTTAGATTCTCCAGGCAAGAACACTGGAGTGGGTTGCCATTTCCTTCTCCACTGCGTGAACGTGAAAAGTGAAAGTGAAGTCGCTCAGTCATGACCGACTCTTAGCGACCCCATGGACTGCAGCCCACCAGGCTCCTCCGTCCATGGGATTTTCTAGGCAAGAGTACTGGAGTGGAGTGCCACTGCCTTCTCCGACAAAATCCTCTAGCTTTCTTCATATGTCTTGCATGTTTCTCTCCTTCTTTCTTTAGGTAGTTTTATAGATTTTGTTGATGAGATGTTTGTCCATATTACATTTTAAAACTAATTCTTACTGGTATAGAAGAAGAGAATTGATCTGTGTCTATTTCTGTTGTATGCAGCTTTCCCTGAAGTCACTTATTAGCTCTAAAAAAAATTAATTGATTTCCCCAAGAGGTCATCCAGGAGTTGCTGTTTCTTAGAGGCCTATCAAGGCTCCTTATGGGTTCATTTCTAGTCACTAGCTTGGGACAACTCAGTGTATTTGAATCATCTGTGGCTTCTTCGACTATCTGTTCTAGGAAGTGTCCCATTTAATAATTCTCCCTCTTGTTCCTACAAGGCATTTAGCAAATCTGTTTGTGTAATTAAATTCCTGTGCTATTTTCACTTTATGGACCAATTTTTACAGCACTGTGTAGCTCATTTAATATCTCCATGCCAGTTTCCCCATCCTCTTATGAAAACCATTGTGCAAAACACCATTGTGCATTACTTCTATGCCCTATTATTACAGAGTTTACAATCTGAATACAATCTCCTCAACCCTCGTTGATTATCTTCGTAATATTAATCTCTGCTGCTGCTAAGTCACTTCAGTCGTGTCCGACTCTGTGTGACCCCATAGACGGCAGCCCACCAGGCTCCCCCATCCCTGGGATTCTCCAGGCAAGAATACTGGAGTGGGTTGCCATTTCCTTCTCCAATGCATGAAAGAGAAAAGTGAAAGTGAAGTCGCTCAGTCTGTCCGACTGTTAGTGACCCCATGGACTGCAGCCCACCAGGCCACTCCGTCCATTGGATTTTCCAGGCAAGAGTACTGGGGTGGGGTGCCATTGCCTTAATACCAATTTTACCTTTTACCAAGGTCTTTGTTCATTACCATGTATTTGAACTTTCTACCATTGGACTATTTGTTACCTCACTTTCTTTTCCTATTAGGAACCATGTGTTTCTGTATAAGCATAGCTGCCTCATAGTGCCATCATTGGAAACTACCCTAGGGACAAAAACTCTTTTTCCCATTACCATGTACCAATCTTCTATAAACTGTGATCCCATGCTTTAAAAGCAAAGAAAGATTGAACCCTGGCATTTTATTTATCTCATTTAATCTTACAGCCACCATCTGCAGTAGGCTTTATTATTACCTGCATTTAAACAGAAAATTGGTGTTAAATGATTTTAGCTCCAAGTCACAAAGGTAAGAAGTGTCAGGCCAGTGCTATCTCTCATCTATGCCACCCCACCACATTCACTTACCCACACATTCTTGCTAGACACCTTCCTACTGACACTAGTCTGAAGGTCGTTTGTGTTAGAAATAAGGAAGAGCTTCAGCCATGATACTCTCTTTCACTTTGCAAATTTTCCAGCCTACACAAAGGTAGAGAGAATAGCAAAAATGAACTTAGATTCAGCTTTGATTGACGTGGTGCCACTTTTGTTTCATGCATCTTCCTTCCAACCCCCAGAATTTTATTTCTGGGGTATTTTAAAGTGAATTCTAGACATCATATCATTTTACTCATAAACAATTCACTATCTGTAACTAATAAAGACTTCATAAAATATAGTCATAACACTATTATCACACCCAAGAAAATTAACAGTAATTTCCTAATATCAGATCTTTTTAAGAAAAAAAATATTTTGCCAATCATATACATATACAAAAGAAAGAAAGTGAAATCACTCACTCGTGTCTGACTCTTTATGACCCCATGGACTACAGCCTGCCAGGCTCCACTGTCTTGTGGATTTTCCAGCAAGAATACTGGAGTGGGTTCCATTTCCTTATCCAGGGGATCTTCCCAACCCAAGGACTGAATCAGGTCTCCCGCACTGCAAGCAGACTCTTTACCATTTGAGACACCAGTGAAGCCCCTTACATACATAAGGGACACTGAAAAGAATAATAGAATTTCTGTGTATGCTATTTCTTTTTAAAAGCAAAATATTTTCCACTGAGTTTATAAGATTGATCTGTAAAAGATAGCTGATTTTTGGTAACATTTATTTCAAGGACTTCATCCAGATTTACAATGGTTTGTAAAATTGGGTCCTATATTTTGAGAATAAGGACTGATTCCACATAGAAGTGAGCAACTACAATTAACACCGAATTCAGGTATGATCTCTTGACTTCCTACTTTTGCATTCCATTCCCCTATGATGAAAAGGACATCATTTCTTTGGTGTTAGTTCTAGAAGGTCTTATAAGTCTTCACAGAACCATTCAACTTCAGCTTCTTCGGCAACAGTGGTTGGGGCATAGACTTGGATTACTGTGATATTGAATGGTTTCCCTTGGAAACGAAGAGAGATCATTCTGTCATTTTTGAGATTGCACCCAAATACTGCATTTAGGACTTTTTGTTGACTGTGATGGCTACTCCATTTCTTCTAAGGGATTCTTGCCCACAGTAGTAGATATAATGGCCATCTGAATTAAATTCACCCATTTCAGTCCATTTTAGTTCACTGATTCCTAAAATGTTGATGTTCACTCTTGCCACTCCTGTTTGACCACTTTTATTTTACCTTGATCCATGAATCTAACATTCCAGGTTCCTATGCAATACTGCTCTTTACAGCGCTGGACTTTATCTCCATTACCAGTCACATCCACAACTGGGTGTTCTTTTCACTTTGATTCCATCTCTTCCTTCTTTCTGGAGTTATTTCTCCACTCTTCTCCAGTAGCATATTGGCACTTGCTGACTTGGGGAATTCATCTTTCAGGTCCTACCTTTTTGCCGTTTCACACTGTTTGTGGGGTTCTCAAGGCAAGAATACTGAAGTGGTTTTCCATTCCCTTCTCCAGTGGACCACGTTTTGTCAGAAATCTCCACCATGACCCATCTGTCTTGGGTGGCCCTACACAGCATGACTCAGAGTTTCACTGAGTTAGACAAGGCTGTGGTACATTTTATCAGTTTGGTTAGTTCTCTGTGATTGTGGTTTTCAGTCTGTCTGCCCTGTAATGAATAAAGATGAAGCTTATGGATGCTTCCTAATGAGAGAAACTAACTGTGGGGAAAACTGGGTGTTGCTCTGATGGGCGGGGCCATACTCAGTAAATCCAAATTTCTTTTATGGGTGGGGCTGTGTTTCCTCCCTGTTTGTTGGCCTGAGGCCAAATAACTCAGATAACCACAATGGTGTGATCACTTACCTAAAGCCAGACATCCTAGAGTTTGAAGTTAAGTGGCCCTTAGGAAACATCACTAGGAACAAAGCTAGTGGGGGTGATGGAATTCCAGTTGAGCTCTTTGAAATCCTAAAAGATAATGCTGTGAAAGTGTTGCACTCAATATGTCAGCAAGTTAAGTACCACACAATTGCACTCATCTTGAAGAAGAAAAGTTAAAATTTTACACAACCTCCCGCTGCTTCTGCCTCTATAACTCAGCCTGCTCCTTGCAAAGTCTGGATCACATAGGTCTCAGAAAATGGGGACTCACAATACCAGGAACTAGAGCTTATTTCACTCACCCTTGTTCTGCTCTTTGCAATCACACAGCCCCTGCAGGCCTACAAGCCTGCTTAAGTATACCTGTTCGTGTGTAAAAACTTTATAACTCCTTGTTTGGGGCTCAGAGCTTGGAGTGTGAACTCCTCTGGGCCCGCTGGTATAATAAACCTGAGATCTCTAACTCTCCAAGTGTGGTGCTTGGTTTCTCATAGTACTGGTTTCTGCAACAATCTCACATGATAGCAAAGTAATTCTCAAAATTCTCCAAAAGGCTTCAAAAGTCTGTGAACCAAAAGCTTCCAGATGTTCAAGATGGATTTAGAGAAAGCAGAGGAACTAGAGATTAAATTGCCAACATCCATTGGATCATCGAAAATGATAGAGAGTTCTCCTTTATTGACTACACCAAAGCCTTTGACCATGTGGATCACAATAAACTGTGGAAAATTCTTTAAAAGATGGGAATACCAGACAGCCTTACCTGCCTCCTGAAAAATCTGTATGCAGGTCAAGAAGCAACAGTTAGAACCAGACATGGAACAGTGGACTGGTTCCAAATTGAGAAAGAAGTACATCAAGGCTGTATTGTTGATGTAAGTTTAGTGCAGAGAGAAAAAGAGTGAGTTAGGCAGTCAGGCAAGAAAAGGAAATTTATTAGAGGGAAAATAGAGGGTGACTGGCTCCTAAGGGGAACCAGCATTCTCTGTTTCTGACGGAATCCTTCTTATACCCCACCAATAAAAATTCTTTGAAGGAATGGTCACATAGATGGAGGTCTGGAATCTGGTGCTCTCGAAGCTTTGAGAAGTTAGGCACCAGTGAGATAACATGATGCTATTTGGGTAATTTTGTCAGTCTCATAGAACACTGTGATTTATTCTTTGTTTGCGAGGTTGACATAATGAGCTATTTTATCAATGAGATCCCATGTGGGTCCTATCAGTCACCCTGCTTATTTAATTTATATGCAGAGTACATCATGAGAATCACTGGGTGGGATGAAGCACAAGCTGGAATCAAGATTGCTGGAAGAAATATCAATAACCTCAGATATGCAGATGACACCACCCTGTGGCAGAAAGTGAAGAGGAACTGAAAAGCATCTTGATGAAAAGTGAAAGAGGAGAGTGAAAAAGCTGGCTTAAAACTCAACATTCAAAAAATGAAGATTGTGGCATCCAGTCCCATCACTTCATGGCAAATAGATGGTGAAACAACAGAAAGTGACAGACTTTATTTATTGGGCTCCAAAATCACTGCAGATGGTGACTGCAGCCATGAAATTAGAAGATACTTGCTCCTTGGAAGAAAAGTTATGACCAACATAGACAGCATATTAAAAAAAGAGACATTACTTTACCAACAAAGGTCCATCTAGTCAAAGCTTTGGTTTTTCCACTAGTCATGTATGGATGTGAGAGTTGGACTATAAATAAAGCTAAGCACTGAAGAATGGATGCTTTTGAAGAAGAATTATGACCAACATAGACAGCATATTAAAAAAAGAGACATTACTTTACCAACAAAGGTCCATCTAGTCAAAGCTTTGGTTTTTCCACTAGTCATGTATGGATGTGAGAGTTGGACTATAAATAAAGCTAAGCACTGAAGAATGGATGCTTTTGAAGAAGATTCTTGAGAGTCCTAAGGAGATCAAACCAGTCCACTCTAAATGATATCAGTCCTGAATATTCATTGGAAGGACTAATGTTGAAGCTGAAGCTCCAGTACTTTGGCCACCTAATGTGAAGAATTCACTCATTGGAAAAGATTCTGATGCTGGGAAAGATTGAAGACAGGAGAAGGGGATGACAGGGAATGAGATGGTTGGATGGCATCACTGACTCGATGGACATGAGTTTGAGCAAGCTCCAGGAATTGGTGATGACCTCCCTGCCGCGCAGGCGTGTCTGGCCTGCTCCATGAAGGCCCTGGGTGCAGGGCGTCACCCTGCCTGGCTTCTCCGCTGCTTTGGGAGGAAGTGTTTTATGGCTGTGGTGGGTAAACGGTTTACCCGGGGGATGAAGGGGAACAGAAATCCTAAGGGATTGGATTTAGGTCCTACCTGAATTGTCTAGTGGTTTTCCCTACTTTCTTCAATTTAAGTATGAATTTGGCACTAAGGAGTTCATGATCTGAGACACAGTCAGCTCCCAGTCTTGTTTTTGCTGATTGTATAGAGCTTCTCTATCTTTGGCTGCAGAGAATAGAAGCAATCTGATTTCTGTATTGACCACCTGGTGATATCCATGTGTAGCATCTCTCTTGTGTTGTTGGAAGGTGTTTGCTGTGACCAGTGCGTTCTTGGCAGAACTCTATTAGACTTTGCCCTGCTTCATTCTGTACTCCAAGGCTAAATTTGCATGTTACTTCATGTATTCCTTGACTTCCTACTTTTGTATTTTCCAGTCCCCTATAATGAAAAGGACATCTTTTTTGGGTGTTAGTTCTAGAAGGCCTTGTAAGTCTTCCTAGAACCGTTCAACTTCAGCTTCATCAGCTTGTCAGGGCATAGACTTGGATTACTGTGATATTGAATGGTTTGCCTTGGAAATGAACAGAGATCATTCTGTCATTTTTGAGATTGCATCCAAGTACTACATTTTGGACTCTTGTTGACTATGAGGGCTACTCCAGTTCTTCTAGGGATTCTTGCCTACAGTACCTGAAGAACTATGGATGGTGGTTTGTGACATTATACAGGAGGCACTGATCAAGCCCATGCCCAAGAAAAAGAGATGCAAAATAGGTGTCTGAGGAGGCCTTACAAATAGATGTGAAAAGAAGAGAAGTGAAAGACAAAGGAGAAAAGATATACACCTTTAAGAATGCAGAATTCCAAAGGATAGTAAGGAGAGATAAGAAAGCCTTCCTCAGTGATCAATGCAAAGAAAGAGGAAAACAATAGAAAGGGAATGACTAGCGATCTGTCAAGAAAACTAGAGGTACCAAGGGAAGATTTCATGCACAAATGGTCACAATAAAGGACAGAAACGGTGTGGACCTAACAGAAGCAGAAAATATTAAAAAGAGGTGGCAAAAATACACACAACAACTATACAGAAAAGATGTGTATGGCCCAGATAACCACGATGGTGTGATCACTCACTTAGAACCAGACATCCTGGAATGCGAAGTCAAGAGGGTCTTAAGCATCACTACGAGCAAAACTTGTGGAGGTAATGGAATTCCAGTTGAGCTATTTCAAATCCTAAAAGATGATGTTGTTAAAGTGCTACACTCATTATGCCAGCAAACTTGGAAAACTAAGCAGTGGCCACTGGACTGGAAAAGTCTAATGGCATTTGGGATTCCAATCCCAAAGAAAGACAATGCCAAAGAATGCACAAACTAGCGCACAGTTGCATTCATCTCACACGCTAGCAAAGTAATGCTCAAAATTCGCCAAGCCAGGCTTCAACAGTACGTGAACCTCGAACCTCCAGATGTTCAGCTAGATTTAGAAAAGACAGAGGAACCAGAGATCAAGTTGCCAACATCTGTTGGTTCATCAAAGCAAGAGAGTTCCAGAAATATATCTGCTGCTGCTGCTGCTGCTAAGTTGCTTCAGTCGTGTCTGACTCTGTGCGACCCCATAGACGGCAGCCCACCAGGCTCCCCCATCCCTGGGATTCTCCAGGCAAGAACACTGGAGTGGGCTGCCGTTTCCTTCTCCAGTGCATGAAAGTGAAAAGTGAAAGTGAAGTCGTTCAGTCGTGCCCGACTCTAGCGACCTCATGGACTGCAGCCTGCCAGGCTCCTCCGTCCATGGGGTTTTCTAGGCAAAAGTACTGGAGTGGGGTGCCATTGCCTTCTCCGAGAAATATATCTACTTCTTTATTGACTATGCCAAAGCTTTTGACTATGAGGATTACAACAAACTGTGGAAAATTCTTCAAGAGATGGGAATACCAGACCACTTGACTTGCCTACTGAGAAATCTGTATGCAGGTCAAGATGCAACAGATAGAGCTGGACATGGAGAATGTTTGGGCTCTGATTCAGGATGACACTTGTAAGCTATATAGACACTTGAGATCTTTTTAGAAGTTCTCTTTCCATCGACTTCACTTCAGAATAGATCAATACAACGTGAGGCTATAAAGGAAAGAGGATTTAAACCATTATGTATATCCAAATTCAAGAATCTGTGTGCTTATCCTGAAGAAAATTTGGTTCTTTGTGATACTCCTTTGACAAAATTCAACACTTTAAAAAATAAAATTTAACTTCAGTACTATTATAGACCTACTATAAATTTCTAGGAATTTTTTCAAACATCCAATAAGTTATCACTTTGTTTAGATGAACTGGTCATAATAAATGGAGATTGTTAAGTATCCACTGGTGATATATTTAATATCTCTAAAGAAGAAAATTAGGAGGCTTTCTGATAATGTTGGCCTGGCGAAAAAGTTTGTTCAGAATGGCCCAACCCAGTATTAAAATTTTAACATTACTTTGAAAGACAGTTTGTTCATTTGTTTATATGCTACCTCTCCTCTGGGAATTTTTTTCTTTTCTGTCCCAATTCGTACCAAGCTCCTATAAGACAATTCCTGGTTAGATCAGTGTCAATAATTTATTTTTAAGAACTTAGCTTTTTTTTTTTCTCCAAGACCCAAAAAACCCCTGTTGTAAAATTTAATTTGTTGTGTTCTCTATGTCTTTCAAACACTCATTTTTTTGTATCTTTGCAGTTGAATTTTCAGTTTTTTAAAAAGCACTTCTCTGTTAAAGAAAAATATCAACTAAAACTATATTTGTTGTAATTTACCATTTTTGTTCTGAAACCTTTTTTAAAACATGAAAAATTCCCCCATTAATTTTTTTTTTAAACTTTACAATATTGTATTGGTTTTGCCATACATCAGCATGAAGCTGCCACGGGTGTACACGTGTTCCCCATCCTGAACCCCGCTTCCATCTCCCTCCCCATACCATTCCTCTGGGTCATCCCAGTGCACCAGCCCTGAGCATCCTGTACCATGCAGCGAACCTGGTCTGGCGATTCGTTTCACATATGATATTATACATGTTTCAATGCTATTCTCCCAAATCATCCCACCCTCGCCCTCTCCCACAGAGTCCAAAAGACTGTTCTATACATCTGTGTCTCTTTTGTGTCTTGCATACAGGATTATCATTAGCATCTTTCTAAATTCCATATATATGTGTTAGTATACTGTATTGATGTTACAGATGGCCATCAATGCATGAAAAGATGCTCAACATCACTCATTATCAGAGAAATGCAAATGAAAACAACAGTGAGGTACCATTTCACGCCAGTCAGAATGGCTGCGATCCAAAAGTCTACAAGCTATAAATGCTGGAGAGGGTGTGGTGAAAAGGGAACCCTCTTACACTGTTGGTGGGAATGCAAACTAGTACAGCTACTATGGAGAACACTGTGGAGATTCCTTAAAAAACTGGAAATAGAACTGCTATATGGCCCAGTAATCCCACTGATGGGCATACACACAGAGGAAACCGGAATTGAAAGAGACACATGTACCCCAATGTTCACAGCAGCACTGTTTATAATAGCCAGGACATGGAAGCAACCTAGATGTCCATTAGCAGATGAATGGATAAGAAAGCTGTGGTACATACACACAATGGAGTACTACTCAGCCATTAAAAAGACTACATTTGAATCAGTTCTAATGAGGTGGATGAAACGAGCCTATTATAGAGTAAAGTAAGACAGAAAGAAAAACACCAATACAGTATACTAACATTTTCTTAATGCTGTGGACTTTTTGTACATTCAGTTTTTATGTTTGTATTTTTATATATTCTTTTTTTATGTTTTACTCCTGTTTCTGCCATGTCTCTATGATTGGCTTGCTGTGCTTTCTTTCTCTTAACCTCTTTTGAAGAGTTTGTTATTTCTTGGGCTAGGGAAGATGATGTGATCTTGAAATGGCCTTCTGATGTTTTCTTTTCTCTGTTCTCATTGTTTCATAATATTGTCCATTCAGTTGCCTTGTTCAGTTCAGTTGCTCATCTGTGTCCGAATCTTTGCAACGCAATGAATCACAGCACGCAAGGCCTCCAAGTCCATCACCAACTCCTGGAGTTCACGCAAACTCATGTCCATCAAGCCGATGATGCCATGCAGCTGTCTCATCCTCTGTCGTCCCCTTTTCCTCCTGCCCCCAATCTCTCCCAACATCAGGGTCTTTTCCAATGAGTAAACTATTTGCATAAGGTGGCCAAAGTATTGGGGTTTCAGCTTTAGCATCAGTCCTTCCAGTGAACACCCAGGACTGATCTCCTTTAGGATGGATTGGTTGGATCTCCTTGCAATCCCAGGGACTCTCAAGAGTCTTCTCCAACACCACAGCTTAAAAGAATCAATTCTTCGGTGCTCAGCTTTCTTCACAGTCCAACTCTCACATCCATACATGACCACTGGAAAAACCATAGCCTTGACTAGATGGACCCTTGCTTTTCGATGAGCCAACGGATGTTGGCAATTTGGTCTCTGGTTCCTCTGCCTTTTCTAAAACTATCTTGAACATCTGGAAGTTCACGGTTCACGTATTGCTGAAGCCTGTCTTGGAGAATTTTGAGCATTACTTTACTAGCATGTGAGAGGAGTGCAGTTGTGTGGTAGTTTAAGCATTCTTTGGCATTGCCTTTCTTTGGGATTGAAATGAAAACTGGCCTTTTCCAGTCCTGTGGCCATTGCTGAGTTTTCCAAATTTGCTGGCGTATTGAGTGCAGCACTTTACAACATCATCTTTCAGGATTTGAAATAGCTCAACTGGAATTCCATCACCTCCACTAGCTTTGTTTGTAGTGATGCCTTCTAAGGCCCACTTGACTTCGCATTCCAGGATGTCTGGCTCTAGGTGAGTAATCACACCATTGTGATTATCTGGTTGTAAAGATCTTTTTTTGTACAGTTCTTCTGTGTATTCTTGCCACTTCTTCTTAATATCTTCTGCTTCTTTTGGGTCCATACCATTTCTGTCCTTTATCGAGCCCATCTTTGCATGAAATGTTCCCTTGGTATCTAATTTTCTTGAAGAGATCTCTAGTCTGTCCCATTCTGTTGTTTTCCTCTATTTCTTTGCATTGATTGCTGAGGAAGGCTTTCTTGCCTCTCCTTGCTATTCTTTGGAACTCTGCATTCAGTTGCTTATATCTTTGCTTTCCTCCTTTGCTTTTCACTTCTCTTTTTTCACAGCTATTTGTAAGGCCTTCTCAGAGAGCCATTTTGCTCTTTTGCATTTTTTTTTTTCCCATGGGGATGGTCCTGATCCCTCTCTCCTGTACAATGTCATGAACCTCATTCCATAGTTCATCAGGCACTCTGTCTATCAGATCTAGTCCCTTCAATCTATTTCTCACTTCCACTGTATAATCCTAAGGGATTTGATTTAGGTCATACCTGAATGGTCTAGTGGTTTTCCCCATTTTCTTCAATTTAAGTCTGAATTTGGCAATAAGGAGTTCATGATCTGAGCCACAGTCAGCTCCTGGTCTTGTTTTTGCTGACTGTATAGAGCTTCTCCATCTTTGGCTGCAAAGAATATAATCAATCTGATTTGAGTGTTAACCATCTGGTGATGTCCATGTGTAGAGTCTTCTCTCGTGTTGTTGGAAGAGGGTGTTTGCTATGAGCAGTGCATTCTCTTGGAACCTTTTGCTGTTGTAAACACTTGCTTGGTCCCCATCATATAAGTTCTTGAAAATACTACTTTTGTTCTTTTGAAGTACAAAAGTATGCAATAAGATACAATTTCATATACTCTTCTGGTGGCTTTTTTCCCCAAATACATCAGTAGACATCCATAAAACTTAATTTTGGCCCATATACTTTAAACGGATATCCAGAGGAGAAATGAGTCTTTGTGTTAATTTATGTTCATGTTTCAGAATGGAAACTAGTGAGTCTGGTGATGGAGGAAACCCTTATTTATTTCCCTAGGATCACTTGGATTTACCGTTGTTTCTCCGTATCCTTCTTATGCTTGGTCAGAACATCATTGCCTTAGCTTACCCATGTTAGATAGTTATAATTTCTTGCAGTTTCATCGACTGTCATGATTTGTTGATTGAATGTATAAGAGACAGTCATTAGATGCTTGTTATGTGTCAGATTCAAAGTTGGGGACTTGTGAACATGAAGATGAATGAATTACATTTCTCAGTTTCAGGTGACTGTCAGTCTACTGTGTGTGAGGAGACAAGTAGCATAGGGAGCACTTGTTTAGGAAATATTTAATGGGTGCTTCCTTTCTGTTGAGTGTTCCTCAGCAGT
Source organism: Oreotragus oreotragus (assembly GCA_006410675.1). Lineage (NCBI taxonomy): Eukaryota > Metazoa > Chordata > Mammalia > Artiodactyla > Bovidae > Oreotragus > Oreotragus oreotragus. The sequence continues at coordinate 131,743 of SJYX01004586.1, read as the reverse complement.
TCTCTCCAGGTACTGTTGACATTTTGGCTTGCACAGCTGTTTGATATGTGAGGATGGCTCACATACTGCAAAACCTTTGGTACCCCTGGTATCCCATGATATCCTAGCAGTCAAGCAGTGCATTCTCTTGGAACCTTTTGCTGTTGTAAACACTTGCTTGGTCCCCATCATATAAGTTCTTGAAAATACTACTTTTGTTCTTTTGAAGTACAAAAGTATGCAATAAGATACAATTTCATATACTCTTCTGGTGGCTTTTTTCCCCAAATACATCAGTAGACATCCATAAAACTTAATTTTGGCCCATATACTTTAAACGGATATCCAGAGGAGAAATGAGTCTTTGTGTTAATTTATGTTCATGTTTCAGAATGGAAACTAGTGAGTCTGGTGATGGAGGAAACCCTTATTTATTTCCCTAGGATCACTTGGATTTACCGTTGTTTCTCCGTATCCTTCTTATGCTTGGTCAGAACATCGTTGCCTTAGCTTACCCATGTTAGATAGTTATAATTTCTTGCAGTTTCATCGACTGTCATGATTTGTTGATTGAATGTATAAGAGACAGTCATTAGATGCTTATTATGTGTCAGATTCAAAGTTGGGGACTTGTGAACATGAAGATGAATGAATTACATTTCTCAGTTTCAGGTGACTGTCAGTCTACTGTGTGTGAGGAGACAAGTAGCATAGGGAGCACTTGTTTAGGAAATATTTAATGGGTGCTTCCTTTCTGTTGAGTGTTCCTCAGCAGTTCTCTCCAGGTACTGTTGACATTTTGGCTTGCACAGCTGTTTGATATGTGAGGATGGCTCACATACTGCAAAACCTTTGGTACCCCTGGTATCCCATGATATCCTAGCAGTCATGTGACATCAACAAAGTTTTAGTCCATCCCCTATACACACTTCTAAGTGCTTCTGATTAGAAACCACTGCCCTGGGTATTGTTATGGATAAACATGCAAAAGAGAAGCTTATAGGCTAACACAGAAGTATCAGCATTTGATTTCAGATTGTTTACACATCATCTCCATTGTCATGATTGTCATTTCAATCACAGTAAACAGTTAGATTGTTCACATCATATGTTCAGAATGCCCTGTCTCAGAATTTGAGCATTATAGCAGTCTGGTGCAGTATCATTATTCTCATTCTCATTAACCGAGGAATTAAAACTGGGAAGGTTGAAGCTGTAAGCCATATCTTTGATAGGTGGTGGGTATGGCCAGGACTAGAATGCGCGCCTGAGCTTTGCAATCCCCAGTACAAGCTGAGGAGAGCAGCTATGCCGTGGGGGAACCTGGAGGAAGGCACAGAGCCTGGCTGACTGGTGCTTAGGCTCTCAGTACCTGACCCATGTAAGGGGAAGCCTTTTCCCTGAAGGATTCAGAGGCCCGCCTATGGATTTACCATCTCTCTAAATTCTGCAAATGAAGAGCATTGCTTTGAGCTCATTTCTGACACCTCACCATTCAGACAGGTGCCTTCCTTCCCTGTACCCCAACCAATAGGAAACTTCTTTCTCACTGTGCCTTGTTTGTATCTATTGTGGCCTTATTTCACAATTCATAAATTAATTTATATGTTTTTGTACTTGATTTTTGTCTTATTCCTCTTGTAGATGATAAGCTACAAGCAGAGCTTTTAAGTAGAGGAACAGAGTTTTTCTTTTTCCTGTTTATCTACAAATCCTTAATAACTGTGAAATTCTAGGTGTTCAGTAAATACTTTTGATTCAGTGAATGAACAAATAATATACTTTAATCAAGAGCTAGTGTATCACTGAAGGAACAGTGGTTTCCTGGTATCCTTGGGATACTCGCTATCATCTTCCCTTTGTTCATTGATATAATACATATTTGTTGTGACCTGGAATGTGCCAGGCTCTGTTCTAGGTTACAAGCAAGGCACCAGTTGTTGCCTTTTTTGTGGAGTATTAATTCTAGTGAAATTATTAAATTTCTCTAGCAGGTGTCATAGTTTTCACAGAGCTCTCAATTTTTATTTTTTCTCTACATTTTATGATAGCATGACTTAGAAAGGATCTTCTAAGAAAGAGAATTGAGCATAATACTTTCAACTCTTGGGTAATAAGAGTTTATCCAGATTTTCCAGAAAGAATAGCACTTGCAGTTAAGGCATTATTTGTTGACGTTGTGATTTGGTTTTTGTATAGTAAGTCATAGAAAGATGAACCTAGTATACCGATGTTGTCTTCATTGTTACAGATTCTTCTGAGTATGTTGGTCAAAGTAAGTTCTAAGTGAAAATTAACTGTATCTGTCATGGTTCATCTCATGTCTGCAAGGATAAGATACGAGAAGGTACTGGAAAACACTGGTAAAGTTTAAGTCAAGACAAAAAAAATTGACCATTATTGGGAATAAAAATTATTTTTCATGAAATTTTATTTCTGGAAAATATAATTCTTTCTAGTATGCTTAATGAAATCTCATACAAAATTCAGTGAGTTCATGCAGTCAGAGACTCAGGAGCCTTCAACCACCTTACATGTAGCAGATGTACCTGTGTGATTTGTACGTGAATACCAGTGTAGAGAACAAAAGCTTGCTGTTGAATTCTGTTTCCCAGTAACGGTTAAAAACACTAGACTGACACCTAACATGGATTTAGCAATATTTTGCTTTCTGGAATATNTCATACAAAATTCAGTGAGTTCATGCAGTCAGAGACTCAGGAGCCTTCAACCACCTTACATGTAGCAGATGTACCTGTGTGATTTGTACGTGAATACCAGTATAGAGAACAAAAGCTTGCTGTTGAATTCTGTTTCCCAGTAACGGTTAAAAACACTAGACTGACACCTAACATGGATTTAGCAATATTTTGCTTTCTGGAATATAGAATACTTCAAATGTCTTTATGAAGTGTGCTAATTTTACATGCCACTGTCACCTTCAAAAAGTTTAAAAATACTCTTTTACAGTTTCCATGACTATAAAGGTACTAGTTCCTTTTGGAAATTTTTAAATCAAAGGATTAATTTATATGTAAAAGACAAAATTAGAGCAGGTCAACTCTATTATAGTTCTTAGTAGACTGCCACTATGAGCTGTTTTTTAATATAAATGTGTTCAGTCCATTGTAATTAGTGTTATTCATGTATATGTAGTTAAACAAATTACTTTTATCTAGGCATAATGAGGGAGAGAAGGGAGGGTGGGAATGAGGGAGAGACTTAGAAGAGGGGAGGAGAGAAGAGGGAGAGGGAGAGAAAAGAGAAACATCATTAGGATCATGTGCTTTTCCTTCTTTTTATTCATCTGGGCCCTGGAGGTATTTTACTTATACTTCAGTTCAGTCACCTGGGACTTCCCTGGTGGCTCAGATGGTAAAGCGTCTGTCTACAATGTGGGAGACCGGGGTTCGAGCCCTGGGTTGGGAAGATCCCCTGGAGAAGGAAATGGCAATCCACTCCAGGACTGTTGCCTGGAAAATCCCATGGACAGAGGAGCCTGGCAGGCTACAGTCCATGAGGATGCAAAGAGTCTGACACAACTGAGCGTCACTCATTCACTCTCAGTCACTTAGTCGTGTCCGACTCTTTGCGACTCCATGGACTGTAGCACGCTAGGCTTCCCTGTCCATCATCAACTCCCAGAGCTTGCTCAGACTCAAGTCCATAGAGTTGGTGATGTCATCAAACCATCTCATCCTCTGTCATCCCCTTCTCCTCCCGCTTTCAATCTTTCCCAGCATCAGAGTCTTTTCAAATGAGTCAGCTCTTCACAGCAGGTGGCCAAAGTAATGGAGTTTTACCTTCAGCATCAGTCCTTCCAGTGAATATTCAGGACTGATTTTCTTTAGGATTGACTGGTTGGACCTCCTTGCAGTCCTAGGGAGTCTCAAGAGTCTTCTCCAACACCACAGTTCAAAAACATCAATCCTTCGGTGCTCAGCTTTTTTATGGTTCAACTATCACATTCATACATGACTACTGGAACAACCATAGCTTTGACTAGATGCATCTTTGTTGGCAAAGGAATGTCTCTGCTTTTTAATATGCTGTCTAGGTTGGTCGTAGCTTTTCTTCCAAGGAGCAAGCCTGTTAATTTCATGGCTGCAGTCACCATCTGCAGTGATTTTAGAGCCCAAGAAAATAAAATCTTATAGAATCTTGTAGTAGTTTCTAAACTCAGCATTCAGAAAGCTAAGATGATAGCGTTGAACCCCATCACTTCACGGCAAATAGAAGAGGGAAAAGAGGAAACAATGACAGATTTTACTTTCTTGGGCTGTAAAATCACTACAAATGGTGACTGCAGCCATGAAATTAAAAGACTCTTGGCTATGACAAACCTAGACAGCGGCTTAAAAAGCAGAGACATCACTTTGCCAACAAAGGTCTGTATAATCAAAGCTATGTTTTTTCCAGTAGTCATGTATGAATTTGAGAGTTGGACCATCAAGAAGGCCGAGCACCAAAGAATTGGTGCTTTGAAACTGCACTAGCGGAGACTCTTGAGAGTCCCTTCAGCTGTAAGGACGTGAAAACAGTCAATTCCTAAGGAAATCAGTACTGAGTATTCATTGGAAGGACTGATGCTGAAGCTGAAGCTCCAATACTTTGGCCACTTGATGTGAGGAACTGACTCATTGGAAAAGACCCTAATGCTGGGGAAGACCGAGGGCATGAGGAGAAGGGGACGACAGAGGATGAAATGGTTGGATGCATCATGGACTCAGTGGACGTGAGTTTGAGCAAGCTCTGGGAGACAGTGAAGGACAGGGAAGCTTGGCGTACTGTAGACCGCACTGTGGTCTTTGGGGTGGCAAAGAGATAGACATGACTTAGCAACTGAACAATGAACAACAGATTCTAAATGGGATCATTTAGATACAAAACAATATTAGTAACTTTAAAAGTTGCAACAGCAGTAGACCAATTCCCTCATCTAAGATTCAGGGATGGATTATCTCCATTAGCAAAGAACACACTAGGTAATGGATGACCTTGGTACATTCCAACACAATAAACTGATTAAATCTAAGAAATAATAGCATTAAAGTGCCACAAACCACTGGGTAGCAGCTACAAAGAAAATGGAGTATCTAAAATTATCTCAATGGTATTTGTATATTTGAGGGTCAGTTTCACCCAAATCCTGATTTATATAATAATTTATCTGGAGATTAAGCACTAAGATTTCGTTAGATGATGAAATTTGTTTCATTTAATGATTACTGATATAGCAAAGGTGTCCATGAGTTGTATGCAAAAACAGGTCTAGGGAAACAAAGCAAAAAAAATCTAACATTCATTAAATTGTACTTCAGAATTTCATATATATATATATATAATGTATGTATATATAAATGCATATGCTTAGTTGCTCAATCGTGTCCAACTCTGTGACCCTGTGGACTGCAGCCTGCCAGACTCCTCTGTAATGCAGTTTCTCAAGCAAGAGTAGTGGACTGGTGCCGGGAGCCAGCGTGAGGAATCCCACCCATGGCAAAGGTCATGCGGAAGGAAGCCCGACAAAATGCAAAGGTGTGACCTGGCTTCAGGAGTTCCCCCTGAGTTTTCCTGAACATCTGCCCCCCAAAACCAGAGTCTACCTGTTTTATTACTGTGCTTTTCACTCTTCTGACATTCTCTGGAAAAAAGTTAATTCAGGGCTTCAGTCTCTTGCATCAGCTCAAACCCCTTTGATGGCTCTCTAACTTGCCTAATAGGTTCCCCCGGACTTTTTACAATTTGTGAATTGTTTACAGCCCCCCAACCACGAGAGGCTCAAAGCTTAAAGCATCTTAAAGATACAGAGCCTTTTCTAAAGAGCTAAAAATCATATTGGTGATGGGTTTTCACTGTTGAGTCAGTGGCTGTTGCCAGGCCTCCATATTCTTTATCTTTTAACACCTGAAGGATATTAATCAATGTAATTGGGATATAGAAAAAGGAATATAGTAGTTTTGATGTTAGCAACACTAGACTTTTGAGTTACTTTTCTTTTGTTATAAACCACTGTACTTCTCCTACTTGTTGTAAATTGTTGTACCTTTGCTATGTAAGAATGTAACTTTATTTAGTGCTTTCTGAGAGTGGCACCAGACTTTGGGAAGAGCAACATTTTCAACAGAAATAAATCTTCTGGTTGACAAACCCTTATCAGAAAAGGGCCGTAAAATGTTAGTTGGCCCTGTGGCCAGAAGATGATGTAAATCACCTAAGACTTATGTATACAACTAGGTATGCAGAAAGAAAGCCTGGTTTTGATAAGAGTCATTGCTGCTGATGCTGCATAATTTTATATTATTCATTGATGTCTGTATACAAAAAAAAAGTATAAAAGGCCTTTCTGGACAATAGGGGATGGGCCAGTTGCTGGACTGTTTTCCCCTGTGTCTCCTCTTTACTCTCTTTTCAGGCTGAATTCCCATCTGGGGCATGGAGGCTCGCCATGTCTACTTACCTGCCCTGGCTTTTAAATTACATGAGAGAGAAAGCTCAAGGCGGGGCACTTTCCAATATTCAAATGGGCGCCGGTGGCCCATTGTAGATGGTGCAAATCTCTTGTCCTGAGATTTTATTGGCTTTCCACGTAAACCAAGTTATTCAGCCTCTTTTCTCCACTAAATTTCCTACTATACTATTTCTTCCTAATCTCTCTTTATAGTTCTAATTAAATAAATAAGTTTTTTTCCTCTCCTACGCCATCTCCCCTTCGAATTCCCTGGATCCACTGGGACAGGACCCCGGCAGACTGAGTAGTCATTCTCTTCTCCAAGGGATCTTCCCAACCCAGGAATCAAACCTGGGTCACCTGCATTGCAGGCAGACTCTTTACTGTCTGAGCCACCAGGTATGTCTTATTCCTGTTGTCTGTGTGCCTGTCTCTCTGTTGGATCTCATTTTCCTTGAACACTTTTATCACAGGAATACCTCCATCTGGGTTATTGCTCTGTGTGGTCTTAGTGACCTTCAGCAAGTCTCTCTGAATCTGTCTTGTGGCCTTTCAGCAGTGAGGTTGTAAGGTTCAGTGAGTTCAGTCATTCATTCGTGTCTGACTCTTTGCGACCTCATGGACTGCAACATGCCATGCTTCAGAGTCTATCAACAACTCCCGGAGCTTGCTCAAACTCATGTACATTGAGTCGGTGATGCCATCTAACCATTTTATCCTCTGTCATCCCCTTCTCCTCCTGCCTTCAAACTTTACCAGGATCAGGGTCTTTTCTAGTGAGTCAGGCCTTCACATCAGGTGGCCAAAGTATTGGAGTTTCAGCTTCAACATCAGTCCCTCCAATGAACACCCGGGACTGATTTCCTTTAGGATGGACTGGTTGGATCTCCTTGCAGTCCAAGGGACTCTCAAGAGTCTTCTCCAACACCACAGTTGAAAAGCATCAGTTCTTCAGCCTTCAGCTGCCTTTATAGTCCCAACTCTCACATCCCTACATGACTACTGGAAAAACCATAGCTTTGACTAGACAGACCTTTGTTGGCAAAGTAACATCTCTGCTTTTTAACATGCTGTCTAGGGTGATCATAGCTTTTCTTCCATGGAGTTAGCATCTTTTAATTTCATGGCTGCAGCCACCATCTACAGTGATTTTGGAGCCCCCCAAAATAAAGTCTGTCTCTGTTTTCATTGTTTCCCCATCCACTTGCCATGAAGTGATGAGACCAGATGACATGATCTTAGTTTTTTGAATGTTGAGTTTTCAGCCAGCTTTTTCCCTTGTCTCTTTCACTTTTATCATGAGGCTCTTTAGTTCTTTGCTTTCTGTCCTAAGGGTGGTATCATCTGTGTATCTGAAGTTATTGATATTTCTCCTGGCAATCTTGATTCCAGCTTGTGCTTCATCCAGCCTGGCAGTTCACATGATGTACGCTGCATATCAGTTAAACAAGCAGGGTGACAATATATAGCCTTAACGTACTCCTTTCCCAATTTGGAACCAGTCTGTTGTTCCATGTCTGGTTCTAACTATTGCTTCTTGACCTCCATACAGATTTCTCAGGAGGCAGATAAGGTGGTCTGGTATTCCCATCTCTTTCAGAATTTTCCATAGTTTGTTGTGATCTACACAGTCAAAGGCTTTGGTATAATTAATAAAGCAGAAGTAGATGTTTTTCTGGAACACTCTTGCTTTTTCGATGATCTAGCGGATGTTGGCAATTTAATCTCTGGTCCCTCTGCATTTCCTAAATCCAGCTTGAACATCTGGAAGTTCATGGTTCACGTACTGTTGAAGCCTGGCTTGGAGAATTTTGAGTATTACTTTACTAGCGTGTGAGAGGAGTGCAATTGTGTGGTAGTTTAAGCATTCTTCGGCATTGACTTTCTTTGGGATTGGAATGAAAACTGACCTTTTCCAGTCCTGTGGCCACTGCTGAGTTTTCCAAATTTGCTGGCATATTGAGTGCAGCACTTTCACCACATTATCTTTCAGGATTTGAAATAGCTCATCTGGAATTCCATTACCTCCACTAGCTTTGTTCGTAATGATGCTTCCTAAATCTCAGTTGACTTCACATTCTAGGATATTTGGCTCTAGGTGAGTGATCACATCATCATGATTATCTGGGTCATGACGATCTTTTTTGTACAGTTCTTCTGTGTATTCTTGCTACCTCTTCTTAATATCTTCTATTTTTATTAGGTCCATACCATTTCTGTCCTTTATTGTGCCCATTTTTACATGAAATGTTCTGTTGGTGTCTCAGTTTTCTTGAGATCTGTAGTCTTTCCCATTCTATTGTTTTTCTCTTTCTCCTTTTATTGTAAGGTCCAGATGAGCTTGCTAATGCACCATAAAAATGTCTCTGAAACCAAACCGTTTATTACAGATGTCATTTACTCTAATGATTTTCTTCATATGTGTTTGCTTTACATGCATCATCTAATCTCTCAATAACATTCTAAGGTAGCTGCTGTTACTATCTCATTTAACATTTGAGAAAGCTGAGGCATGGGGGGATTATTAACTTGCTCAAAGTCACATGCTTAATTTGTAGTTGGTCTTTCTGATTCCTCCAGCAGAATTCTTATCCAAAATATTGAAATGCCTCTTGAAATGGACTTAATAATAAAATTTTCCTTTTCACCCTAGAGTTTACCAATTGTTTACCCTAATCTAGTCTGCCATTTGGATATTTAGAAAATAACAAAGTTTCTCAGGTGAAGAATATAACTTTCTTTAAAGTTGGCTCATTTGCTTATTCTGTAAACATTTATTGAGCACTAACTGTATACCAGGATGTATTTTGCCTTGGAAATGTAGGGATAAAAGTGCTTATAGAAAAATCCACGTTCAAAGATGCCATGTCAGCAGATTGTTCTTTGGACTGTGTTCTCTGGTCCCTGTCGCCTAAACATGAGGGCTTGAGCAGTGAACTGTAATAGCATGATTAGTGACTTTTTAGAATGATCTTTGACTTGGCTATACTAGTCTTTTTTTAAAGATGGAAATAGGCAGGGCTGGCCTTCTACATCTTCTCTTTGCTTCCATCTTCTTCTTCCCTGATCCATTATCCACAGAACTGCTGGGTGAGTTTTACAAAATGTAAATCTGATCATAATTCTCCTACCTCCTTAGGGCTAACCAGAGAGCTTCAAATAGAGTGCTGACCCCTTAGTGAAGTTGCTCAGTCGTGTCCAACTCTTTGCGACCCCATGGACTGTAGCCTACCAGGCTCCTCCCTCCATGGGATTCTCCAGGCAAGGGTACTGGAGTGGGTTGCCATTTCCTTCTTCAGGAGATCTTCCCGACCCAGGGATCGAACCCTGGTCTCCTGCATTCCAGGCAGACACTTTAACCTCTGAGCCACCAGGGAAGTCCAACTGAGCTTCAAGCTGACCCCTTACACAACTCTAAAATGCTCATTTCTCTGCACTTTCACATACATTGTTTACTCTGCTTAGATGAGGACATTCCTGATCCCTCTCTGGCTGCTAACTCCTACTTTAGCACAGGTGTTCTTTTTCTTTGGGCTCTTCTGAGATCACCCAGCTTCTGAGGGTCTCTATGGCATCTTTTCTGTACTCACATTTGCCTCTTGGATTCTAATTACCTCTTTGGGCTGTAAAATCCATAAGGAAAGAAGATGCATTTGTCTTCTCCAGAGTTGTAGCCTCAGCTTCTAAGGTGGTGCTCGGTTCATGTTTATTGAATGAAAAAAATAAATGTAAATAGCAGAGTTCTAATTAAAGACATGTGTTTCTCTAACTCTTTAGTATCAGAGTTGGTTTAGCTATAGCTTATACTTTCTTTCTCAAAATGCTTTTCAGAACTGCCACAGAGCTTTGGAAGTGACTCACATTCTGGGGACAAGTCTTCTGGTCTTTGCTCATTTATAGCTTTGATGGATTGGAAACTGGTTTAGCTAGTTTACGGTTCAGTTCAGTTCAGTCACTCAGTCGTGTCCGACTCTTTGCGACCCCATGAATTGCAGCACGCCAGGCCTCCCTGTCCATCACCAACTCCCGGAGTTCACTCAGACTCACGTCCATCGAGTCAGTGATTCCATCCAGCCATCTCATCCTCTGTCATCCCCTTCTCCTCCTGCCCCCAATCCCTCCCGGCAACAGAGTCTTTTCCAGTCAGTCAACTCTTCTCATAAGGTGGCCAAAGTACTGGAGTTTCAGCTTTAGCATCATTTCTTCCAAAGAACACCCAGGGCTGATGTCCTTCAGAATGGACTGGTTGGCTCTCCTTGCAGTCCAAGGGACTCTCAAGAGTCTTCTCCAACACCACAGTTCAAAAGCATTAATTCTTCAGCGATCAGCCTTCTTCACAGTCCAACTCTCACATCCATACATGACCACTGAAAAAACCATAGCCTTGACTAGACGGGCCTTAGTTGGCAAAGTAATGTCTCTGCTTTTGAATATGCTATCTAGGTTGGTCATAACTTTTCTTCCAAGGAGTAATCGTCTTTTAATTTCATGGCTGCAGTCACCATCTGCGGTGGTTTTGGAGCCCCCCAAAATAAAGTCTGACACTGTTTCCACTGTTTCCCCATCTATTTCCCATGAAGTGATGGGACCGGATGCCATGATCTTCGTTTTCTGAATGTTGAGCTTTAAGCCAACTTTTTCACTCTCCTCTTTCACTTTCTTCAAGAGGCTTTTTAGTTCCTCTTCACTTTCTGCCATAAGGGTGGTGTCATCTGCATATCTGAAGTTATTGACATTTCTCCCAGCAATCTTGATTCCAGCTTGTGTTTCTTCCAGTCCTGCGTTTCTCATGATGTACTCTGCATATAAATTAAATAAGCAGGGTGACAATATACAGCCTTGACGTACTCCTTTTTCCTATTTGGAACCAGTCTGCTGTTCCATGTCCAGTTCTAATTATCCTTCTTTAGTAGCACTTTCAAAACAATGTTCACCCTCAAATATCAAAAAGTATCCGTAAGTGATAAAATTTGTGTTGATTACAGCAATAACATTGAAATAAAGTATTTTACGTGTATAATAATTGTGAAAAATCTTAAACTTGGTGAATTTTTCCCTAGGAAGTTGATATTCATAACATTAAATTTTAAGGGGGAAATATACTTCTGTATCAAGTAACTTTGGAAAAACTTGCTTTTGTGCCTCCTTTTTAGTTAAGAATTTATTTTGTCAGTTTAAATACTCTATTTTGTTTTATTGATGTTTTATGTATATTGAATAGCTATTATTCTTTTATAGTTATGCCCCTTGGTGTCCATCCTGTCAGCAGACTGATTCAGAATGGGAGACATTTGCAAAGAATGGTGAAATACTTCAGATCAGTGTGGGGAAGGTAGATGTCATTCAAGAACCAGGTACTGTAAATGTTGAACATTAAATATAAAAGTTTGTTGCTTTTAATTTGAATGTTTTCACACATGCCGAAAAGTTTAAAGACTAGAATATTGATTACCATAAACTGACTACCTAAAATCAACAAATAATGTTTTTGCATAAAAGTATCTGTTTGTGTATTCATATTTACACGTACAGATGTGTATATATATTTTTATGATTTTTCTCTAAGTCATTTGAATATAAGTTGCAAACATCGTGAGACTTCACCCTTCAATACTTCAGCATATTAATGTGTCCTTAATTATTTTCCATGTCTTTTTACAGTTTTCTAAACCAGGATCCAGGCAAGGTTCACCAGTTACATTTCGTTGTTAAGTATTTTTAGTCTCTATCAATCTGGAGTACTCCGTTTTTTCCATGCCGTTGTTATTCTGAAGAGACCAAGCTAGGGATTTTCCTAGATGTTTCTTTATGGTGACATTTAACTTGTTCTTATGTTTTCTGCATATTCTGTAAACTTGAACTTCTGTCTAAAGGGATGATTTGAGTTAAACACTTACGGAGGAGTGATGCTGTGACTTTATGTTGTATCCCATCAGAAGACATGTACTGTCACTATTAGTGGTGCTGAGTTTGAGCACTTGGTTAAGGTGATGACACTACACATCTCAATTATAAAGAAAGGCCACACGTTACAGCTGGCAGGTAATCTGTGGGGTGATACTTTGGGGTTTTAAGATCTGTGATGATCTTACCTGAACAAGATGTTTTATTAAGAGAAGTGGGGTCCTTGAGACAAATGGGACTGGAGAGGTGCTAGAGACCAGATCATGTAGGCTCATGTTGGCCATGGCAAAGTGTTTAGGTTTTATATCAAGTATGATAGAAAGGAAGCTAACTGGAAGGTTTTTAGTCGGGGAGTTACATGATTTGATTCATGTTTTTAAAAGTATTCATTTGGCTGCTGTGTGAAAATTTGTCTTTAAGAGGTCGGAAGTATAAGCCAGAAGAAAAGTTCAGAGGTCGGTTCAGTAGCCTAGAGTGGAGCGATAAGGGCTTGGATGGAAGCAGCAGTGTTAAGTGGGTGGATTGAAGATATGCATTTGGTTGGAATACCCAGAAGGATTTCCTGATAGACTGGTCACAACACTTGTGAAAAGAGTGAAGATGGAAGAGACTAAAAGAGGATCAGGTTTTGAACAGGGTTTAGCTTTGATATATTTAGTAGAAATCCAAATAGAGATGAGCTAGAGAAAGACATTTAAGAATTATCAGGTAGATGATATTTTAAGCAAAGGGACAAATTGAGATTGCCTAAGGAATGTGTGCTTCCCTGGTGGCTCAGTGGTAAAGAAGGAAATTCGAGTTTGATCCTTGGGTCGGGAAGAGGCCCTGGAGAAGGAAATGGCAACCCACTCCAGTATTCTTGCTTTGGAAATCCCATGAACATAGCAGCCTGGTGGTCTGCAGTCCATGGGATCGCAAAGAGTCGGACACAACTGAGTGACGAAACACCAACACCAGGGAATATGTGCAGAGCAGTGTTTTCGGAATTGAGAGTTGGGGCACCCTGACGTTTAGAAGGCGAAAGGAGAAAAGTTGGAAAGGAGAGGCTAGCGAGGTAGGAAGGAGACGGAGAAGTAGCAGTCCTGGAAGCCGAATGAAGAGAGAGTCTCGTGTGGTCCTGACTCGGGCAAACCTCCGGGACATCTTGTCTGTATTCTTGGAAGCAAGTATTTGCTTCATGTTTACAAAATCTTATCTCCTGAATAAGCAGTGGGAAACCATTGCAATGATATTATTTTTCCCACATTTGAGATGTTCATTGGATATTTCTGTGTACAGTTGAAGGTGTGGATGCAAATCTGCATTACTGTAACTTTTACCAGGGTTGCCATGTGCAGGAATGCTAGTAAGGGATAATTTCATTCTTTTTTAAAAGAAGGGAAAACAAGAATTTTTGAAGTGTTTATGCATACTCTTTAGCTATGCCTGTAACTCAACTGTTGGTGTTTCTAATAAGAGATTTTTTTAGGTAGTTTAAGTAGAAAGTAAGATTTCAGGGTTATAAGGACTGGAGATTATAAACACATTGCATTTTTACACCTGAGATGTAGAAGTCAAAGAGAGCACAGGCCTTAGATTACATAATGCTGCCTGTTTAATACTGTGTAGACCCGGTGATGTTTCAGTTGAGTTGACTTTGGAAAATTAAATTTAATGAGTGTCTACTTGAACCTTCTGTTTTATGTGGATGAGCTTAGTAGTCCAAGACAGAAAACAGCAGCTGCTCAGAAAACATCCATGGCTATTGCGCTAGGTTAGAGGTAAAACCATGGCCAAGAGTAAGCATTGTCCTTAAAGTCACTAATTTATTATAGAAACTAGTTTAGTTTACTACAACAGTTTAGTTAGTGTTGACATTTTAGTTTTATAATAATAAAGCTTAGTTATTTATATTCTAATATATTGACAACTTCATTTCAGTTTTGAAAGTAAGATTAGTTTTACTTTTTAAAATATTTTTCCTTCAACTTCTCTCTTTGGTGATAATGACTAACATTTAGTAAGCATTTATTCAGTCTGTAATTGTGTTGAGCACTTACATTTTAGCATCATTACAATCCTATGAAGAACAAACTATTTATATATTACTCAGAAATAGGCTCAGCGAAGTTAATTAACAAAAGCTAATGGCTGTCCCAATCTAATCACATGGACAACAGCCTTCTCTAATTCAATGAAACATGTAGGGACACTCAAGAAGGATGGTCATGGTGGAGAATTCTGGCAAAATGTGATCCACTGGGGAAGGGAATGGCAAACTACTTCAATATTATTGCCTTGAGAACCCCATAACAGTATGAAAAGGCTAAAAGATAGGACACTGAAAGAGAAACTCGCCAGTTGGTAGGTGCCCAATATGCTACTGGAGATTGGTGGAGAAAAAGAATGAAGAGACGGAACCAAAGCAAAAACAATTCCCAGTTGTGGATGTGACTGGTGGTGGAAGTAAGTCCAGTGCTATAAAGAGCAATATTGCCTAGGAACGTGGAATGTTAGGTCCATAAATCAAGGCAAATTAGAAGTGGTCAAACAGGAGATGGCAAGAGTGAACATCGACATTTTAGGAATCAGTGAACTAAAATGGACTGAAATGGGTGAATTTAACTTAGATGACCATTATATCTACTACTGTAGGCAAGAATAATTTAGAAGAAATGGAGTAGCCATCATAATCAACAAAACAGTCCAAAATTCAGTACTTGGATGCAGTCTCAAAAATGACAGAATGATCTCTGTTCATTTCCAAAACAAACCATTCAGTATCACAGTAATCCAAGTCTATACCCCAATCAGTAATGGTGAAGAAGCTGAAGTTGAATGGTTCTGTGAAGACCTACAAGACCTTCTAGAACTAGCACCTAGAAAAGATGTCCTTTTCATTATAGGGAACTGGAATGCAAAAGTAGGAAGTTAAGAACTACTGGAGTAAAAGGAAAGTTTGGCCTTGCAATACAGAAAGAAGCAGGGCAAAGGCTACCAGAGTTCTGCCCAGAGAATGCACGGGTCATAGCAAACACCCTCTTCCACAACACAAGAGATGACTCTACACATGGACATCACCAGATGGTCAGTACTGAAATCAGATTGATTGTATTTTTTG